>PNEQ01007210.1:0-18540 GCA_003012365.1 Medauroidea extradentata | reverse complement strand
GTTTCGGTACATTTTAGCATGTTTGTGTTTTATAAAAGCAATCAATATTTTTATGTCTGTCGCGAGAAAAATAATATCTTATCATGTCTTGATTTTTTAAAATTACATCATCAAAATAACAACAGAATCATTACCACAATGATCAACATCAATCATTTCTTCTTTTGAAGAGAAAAATGTATGTTACTGATTGATTAATTGCTGCGTTAGTATCATCTCTTAATGCAATAAATTTTGGTTGATTTAAACATCTTGAAAAAACGTATAAAGTACCAGAATTCAGCCATCCTGGGCATATATAAAATTATCTATCATAAGAGTGGTTTTACCGCAATTCATTGAACCTATGATCAAGCAACGAATATAATATTGACAGGTATTTTTATTTTTACATCCCAATCTGTCCTGTTAGGTTGTGAATTCATTTTATTTTTAATAGAAATTTTTCTATATAAATGAGTAAAGTATTTAATTTAATGGGTAAGAAATCAATCTTAATTAAAATTCTTCATTATCTTCTAGAAACAGAAGAACATTCGCTTTGTTTAATTCAGTTTTACACAAAATGTTTAACACCTAACATTACACAAGAAAAATAATTAGCTATAGTTTATAGATCAAAACGGGGCATAAAATGTAATAGAAATTCCTGTAGGTCAATATAATGTAGAAGATTTTAGAAAAACTGTGAAAGCTATTTCTCCATTTAACAAAATGTTAGCTGGCACAAAAGAAAACAATAATATATCAATCAAATCAGAAAAGGTAACTGAGTAAAAATAATGTATTTATGATCTGTTGTTTGGTAAATCAGACTCTGCTGGTAAAATTTTAGGTTTCACACAAAATAAAGTTTCAGAAAAAAAATAGTTTCGTCGGACTGATAATATTTCTAAAATTACTTGAAAAAAAAAAACAACTAAATATTTATTGTAATTTAGCAAATGGCATGGCTCTGAAACACAACGAATACAGCCATAGACAAACTAGTATTATTGCTTCATTTAAGCCTAGTGTTTATTTTGGTGAAACAATTTATTACGAACCAAATTATCCATTATTTTTTCCAATAGAAACAGATAAACTGAAAAAATATTGTGTTACAAATAAGAGATGAGAATGAAAAATTAATTGACTTCGATTCTGCTTAAATAACTGCAACATTAGACATTAAACCATATGTACATACTTTAAAGGACATAATAAATTTGTTTTATTAATTGTTTTAATAAAATAAATATGGATAACCTTCATATAGAAAGTGAAATGAAAAATTTAAAAAAAGAAACATAAAATTAAATTCTTCTAATTTGGAAATGTATATATAAACTTTTAATTCGGCTGTGTTGTACTCGAATCACTCAGAATAAATATTTATGAAATGTGATAACTTTTCTTAATTTAAGAAGTGGAACAAATGCTGAAAATTTTAGATATTCACTTCATTAATTACAATTATAATTTTGTTGCTATGTTCGTGAAATGAAAGTTTATTTTAATATCACAATAGTAATCAATGAAAAATATATGAAATGTAAAATTCGGAAAGATATAAAATTTTAATTATTTGACTTGGATTTGTTTCACAGATTTTGTATGTTAGAGCCATAGAAAATACTCACGAATTCTAAATAGAATTCCATAGTATAAAGAGTCACTGAAAATTTAAATTTATTGAAAAATAAAGCAGTTGTAATTTCTGAAAATTTTACCTAGCAGACAAACTCAAACATTCACTTGTCAATTTAAAAATATGCAAATAGTGGAAAGTACGAGTTTGATTTATGAAGGAATGAAAAATTGGGTTACTAAGCAAATACCTACATTACATTTTGCTCGTAAAAAAAATTTTTTTTTTAATATTGTATTTTTGTACATTTCTTTAATTTTAGTTGTTTTATCTTTCAATTAAAAATAATCTTTAAAAAAGGTGGCAAATTTGGTCACCCAATTTTTTTTCTAATTGTTTTTACTTTCAATAAAAAATCAGGTTAGAGAAAAAAAAGGTGACCAATTTCATCACCCTGTATTTTTTTTTCTAACTGGTTTTACTCTGTTAAAATCTCAAATGTAACCACAAAACTTTTGTCTGTTAAAATATATAAAAACCTCTGTTTTTTTATTTGCGATGATTTGCACTTCTTAAATTTTAACAATGCGTTTTATCTCATTTTATGACGATTTTGTATAAATGTTTCTGATAAGAAAATTGTAAACTAATTACCTTAACATTTTGATAATTCTTGGGAATTCGTTTATGTGAAATTTTGAACACGTAAAGAGGTGACTGTGTTCGAACGTACAAATATACTCTACTGTTATGCCGGTACTGGACCGAGACGTGAAACAATAACGAATCGGAAAAATAAATAAGTCCTGTGTTTACTCGTATCCAGTGTTTAGAGCCTGTTCTTTACGACAGAATACGTTACCATTTTGAGGCCACGTCAGACCATTCGCCTCCCACCAAAGCGATCCGGGTTCGATTCCCGGAGCGGTCCGTCCCCAGATTTTCGCATATGGGCCGTACGATGCCGTCGGTCGACGGGTTTTCTCTGGGCTCTCCCCTTCATTCCGGTGCTGTTCCATACTCACCTCTCGTCACCCCTCACCAGCGATAAAGACCTCGATGTTAAGCCACCGACTAAATAGTAATACAGACGTGAAATGAAGTGGCGGCTCGTTTGATACGGGCGAACTTCGCCGCTCATTGGCTGCCCGAGGTTGTTGATTCCAGCCCCGTGTCTGTTTGGTTCCTGCATGTTACTACAGGTTTTCTATTGGCCTGGCTGCCGGCTAGCAGGGCAGCCACCTTACGCTGATTGGCGCTAGTCGTCTCCGCCATGTTGCTGGCAAGGGAAGCCATCTTGCTGGGGTGTTCGAATGTCCTACCGACTATTTCACTTCTGTTTTCCAAAATAATCTGTGGCTAAGCGCTGGCCAAAATCTCTCAATCGCCTACGTTATCGATTTAGTACACTAAATCGGGTCGCGTGGCTATCTAAATAACAAACAGCGTCGGCTGGAACACACCCAGCGATCGAGGCGACTTGGCGAGAGGACTTGGCGTTGCTGGCACAGAATCCCAGCAATCAAAATGTCAAGTCAGGGGCAGTCGCGCGTCTTTTTGACGCCCCCCTCCCCCTTTTCACCTTCTCTCTTTCCTCGAGTCGTTCTCATTCGCGTAGCGCGCCGACCTTGACTTTTAAGTAGTTGGTCGCGTCCCCGCATCGTTGACATTGCACGGTCCGGTCAGGGCACTTCGACACTCCCTCATTTCACCTGCGTGCGAGCCATGTGATCTTTATGTGGAAAAGGGTTTAGTCCAAAGACGTTATAAGGGTCCAGATCACGGTCGTAGAAGAAAGGTCTGGACACTCGCCTGGAAACTTGACCCCCTTGTTGTTTGGCTGTAGTTCACTAAGTCCACGACAATGCTACAGGTTTTTGGCGCTGCTGTTAGGGCGGTCGGCTCAAACTCCGTCCACTTCCTTTCAACTAAGGTAATCAATTTATCAAAACGTATTTTTTATCAATTTATGAAATACTTCCTTCGTTCACAAATTTAAGAAAATGCTCCAGCAATCTTTATTTACTTTACAAACTTAACAATGGAAAAAATGGACGGAGTTTGAGTCCGACCGCCCGGAAAACAGCGCCAAAAAGTACGACATTCTCGGTAACTTGACGAACTGCAGCCAAACAACAAGGGGGTCAAGCAAAATACATTGTTAGATAGGCGAGTGTCCAGACCTGTTCTTCTACGACCGTGGTCCAGATGCATATATTTTGTCACCGGGAGTGTAACCAAACAAACGCTTGACATGGCTATGAGCAATATGGCTGACTTGTTTAATACACCCAATAGCGATGTTACTGCCCAAGTTCAGCCAAAAGGAAAACACTTTCATATTTGTGTTACTTGCTGTACGAAATTATTTCAACCGCCATAAGTAAATACTAATATTTAAAAATTGAGAAATTATTTATTAGGTGTGTAAGAAGGGCTAAAATATATAGTCTTAAACTTAAACCATAAATTAAAGAGCATAATAAATAAATTTACCTTTAGAATACCAGTCTGTAGTGTACTTTTGAGGTTAAAGCAGTATGGCGGCTGGCTAATTTGCTGACTTCCTCCCCCCTCCTGTTGGCTTCACTCCCCTCGCCTTCAATCCGAGGTAATGTAACCCCCATGGATTAGGCTGATATTCATAAACATTCTCGCAACAAGCCCGCAAAATATTCCCGCATATGTAGAGACCGGAAAATTTCGTGTGTTATCTGACCTGTAGGCTAGCTTGCAAGAATGTATGTTCACTGAACCAGATTTATTTATTTATTTAGTAGCATCCGTTATACATCCAATATAGATTGGATTTTGATTTGTCAGGAGATATACAGTATAAGCATGCAAACATTACATACATACATGAATATATACATATAACAATTCAAGGCTATAGAATATGTACATGATTCTAGTTTCATAGGTGATTTCCAATATTACAGCCACATTAAGTTAACAACGATACAGGTTACAAGTACCTAGTTAATTGGTTTACGAGATGTTAAGATATTCCTCAACAGAGTAGAATTCCATGCTCAGGAAGTAGCTTTTGAGTTTTATTTTGACTATAGTGTAATTTTTTATTGTTTTTATGGATGTTGGTAGTCTGTTTATTAGTTTTATGCCAGAGTGAAAGGGTCTTAGTGAGGATTTTTTTGTTCTGTGAGGGAATAGGTGTAGTTGGTTAGCATACCTGGTAGTATGACTGTGTATATTGCTGTTTTTGTTAGGTGTTATGTTATTAGTGTAAAACAAGATACAGTGGTAGCAGACACTTATTATCTGCTTATTGGCTCAGAGCACGGCCATAGAAGAACAGGTCTGGACACTCGCCTGGAAACTTGACCCCCTTGTTGTTTGGCTGCAGTTCACCAAGTTACCGAGAATATTGTTTTTTATTGGCGCTTCTGTTAGGGCGGTCGGTCTCAAACTCCGCCCGCTGCCTTTCAATCTATCAAAACGTATTTTTTATCAATTTACGAAATACTTCCTTCGTTCACTAATTTAAGAAAAGGCTCCAGCAATCTTTATTTACTTTATAAATTTAACAATGGAAAAAAGTGGGCGGAATTTGAGTCCGACCGACCTTACTGAAGCGCCAATAAAACACTATATTCTCGGTAACTTGACGAACTATAGCCAAACAACAAGGGGGTAAAGCGAAATACATCGGTAGATGATAGGCGAGTGTCCAGACCTGTTCTTCTACGACCCTGGATAAAAGATACAATCACTGACCACGTGGCTCAGAGACTTCCAGGAGATGTCAAATAAGTCAAAGGCTAATTGCGAAAGTGAAACAAACTTACAGTCGTTGGAATTGTAGCTTATACGCAGCGTTTGCGAGAAGCCAGACTAGGAAAATAAAATGGCAGATATTTGTGTAAATATTTCACCGTTAAGAGTTTATCAGTGTTAAAATTGAAACACAGTATTCATACGAAACATCAGACGGTAATTATTACGGTGAAATTGAAAAAATAAAAATAGATAATAAAAACTAAAATTCATGTCATTTTTATTTTAAATCAATATATTTTAATAATGTCTGAAGGTTGTTTCATACCAACAAATATTTACTGAACTCGATTTCTTGAATTCAATTTATTGAATAGCGTGTCGGTTCAAGAAATTGTATTCAATAAAGATTGAAGGGACCACTTGAAAAGTTATCATACTATTCGTAAAGAAATTTCGCACAAAATAAATTGTGTATCTATTTTACCATTATCTAAAAACTTTGAACGTAAAAAAAAATTTGGTTTACCTATTACAAAATGTTAAATTCACATACACAACTCAACTAGTGTGTTATATGAATTATTACTATCAAAACAACCTCTACTCCATTCTAAAATATGTTGATTCAAGAAAATTGCCAACAAGTCCGAAACGAAAATCCTTGACGAAATTCAGGACAATCCATAAATTGAATGACAAAATGGCCGCGGTTATGGCGTCAACATGGCGTCACACGACTCTCAAGAGAATGAATTCAATAAATTTGATAGAAAATTGAAGCAAAATTTGATCGTGTGAAATGGCCTTAAGTGGGGAAAAATCGTAACTTTATAGTTGTATAAAACAGTGTTAGTTTAGTAGACGTTACATGGAGAACGTTTTTCTTTTATAAAAAAAAATATAGCTCACCAAGCAGTGCTGTTTCACGTTAGTGTCAACTAACACTTCGCTGATGCACAGGAAACGTACACAAACACTATGCAGAAGAAACCAGATTGTATCCCAGTAAACTGTGCTCGTAAGCAGCAGACGCGGGCCAGATGGTACACTGCTAAGTAGACACAATTAATTGGTTTGATGCAACTCGAACACTATGCCTAGCAGTCACAGTTGTTTGCAACGATGTGTGGCATCTGTGGTACCATATGTTCAACGTTTGGTCACCAATTAACTCTCACCGTCTTAAGATCGTGTAGTAGCTAAATAAACGCTGAAAAACATCAATTCATTTCTATGTTTTTTTCGAAGCCAATGTGGATAAGAAAATCAATGACAATCCTAGATAATGATATTTGCCAAATTTATGAGTAAATATTTATTCAGAATTACTAATTCGTTACGCTTGATCTCTTGCGCCGCCGTTAAATGCATGAGGTTCCGGAGACTGTGCCTCAGCAGTTCAAAACATTGGAAACAATTTTGTTTAAAACGTTGGCTAAAACTATTGTCTAGGATTGCTATTGCTTCATTTCCGCAAATTGGCTTCAAGAAACCTACAGTTATATATTAATGGTTTTAGCGTTGAATTACGTACCACGCTCTCGTAAGGACGCTCTAGTGGGGAAAAATCGTAATTTTATATTTGTATAAAATAAAGTTACTTTTATAGTCATTACTTGATAGTACACTTTTCTCTTACGAAAAAAAAAAATAGCACAGCCAGTTTTCCCATAATGGCATTTCAAAGTCTAAATTTACATATTTTTACCTCATACAAAACTTGAGAACCAGTAAACATTATCAAATTTAAAAATCACAAAAACCACGTATCACGTTCTGCGGCTTGAAGCATATGAAAACACATTATAAAATATTGTTGTATTTAAAAACAATTGCTAAAAGATAACAAATAATTGGCAATTTTTTTTACTTAGTTTTTAGTTACTTCAAGCAGTAGCTTGGTACATGTAGTTACAAATTGAGTTATTTCATTTTATAATGTTTATTAGTTATTCAGTTTTGTATGAAGTAAACTTTGACTTTGAAATGGCGTTATGGGCAAACTGGCTGAGCTAAATGAAAACATCCTCTCAAGATAGTAATTTCTACTAAAGTAATCCTATTTTATTCTGAACAAACATAACAGTGTGGTTTTTCCCCACTTAAACGCCCTTATGAGCGTCCAAGTAAGAAAAAATCGTAATTTTATATTTGTATGAAATAGTGTTACTTTTGTAAATGTTTAAACAGTTTTTCCATAATGGCATTTGAAAGTCAAATTTTGATTGTTTTTCGTTCTCAAAAACCGAAAAGACCAATGTGTCTAGTAAAATTTAAAAAATAACCATGTTGGAACAACGTATTACGGGCCATTGCTTAACATGTTTTTAAATACATTACAGAACGTTAAAATTTTCTATTTAAAGAAATAGATAAAAGTGGCCAAAAATTATAAATTTCCGAACATTTTTAAATACTAAATCACTTTGTGATGGATTTTAAACATGTCGAACAGTTTCCTATGACATGTAGTTTTAACGTGAATCGTTTTCATTTCATTGTGTCAGTTGGTTTTTACAGCTGACACGAAATAAAAAAACGCAAACGTTGACACGGAAGAGAAAACTGGTGGAGGTTTTCTTATTAGGAAAATATACTCCTAAGTAACGTATGCAATTAGTGTAACGTCACAGGACGATGTTGGTTCCAAACAAATATATTCTCGGCACATGCTAAACAATGATCTAGTTTTACATTCCTAAGAATAATTCAGTATATTCTATTGTTTTTCGAAATAAGTAAAATCATAGAAGTTATGAACATAGCCTAACAGGTAAAATAACAGCATAAGCAGTTTTTACAATCATGCGACATTGCGACAGCGACAGTGCGACAAACGCAACTAACCAATCAGATGAGAGCAAGCAGACGACGACGATGCGACGGACTGCGATAGAACTCGTCCAATCGCAGCTGCGAAAATGGCGTGCGGCAAGGAAGAAGAAGAATAAAACATCGATGTTTGTAAACAGAAAAATTTGTCAACAGTAAGAATAAGAATAAAAGTTTGGGAAACAAAACAGGCGGCGTTGTTTTGTTATTGTTTTTGCGATTGACGAAATGGCAAGTTGTGTAGAAGAAAGGCTAATAGAAGAAGTGCGGAAGAGAAAATTTCTTTACAACCCGCGGCATAATCTATACTCTAATCAATTAGAGAAAAACAAAGCTTGGCTGGAAGTTGGGGATGATAAGGTTGAGAAAATCACCCTGTGCTGCTCTATTTCTATTTATGGGCCTAACTCCCCATCTTCTGTTTACTCTTCTCCTATTCAATAATATTAAAAGCAATATGATTGCTCTCCTCCGCCGTATTCTTCTATTTACCTCATTCACATTCATGAATAATTATAATGCGTTTCAATTTACTACAATAAATTACAGACACACTGAAATAAAAACACCACCAAACTACTTAGCGCGAATGTTAAAAAAAAAAAAAAACTGCGAGAAAACAAAAGAGGTACGAGAGGCGCAAGTATTTTAGTTCCCTTTCTAACGAAAGAGGGCACTAAAAGCAAACGAACGCATTGACGTCACCGATATTTTCGCATAATTGTAAAATCGGATGTGTGTGCGACAGCAGCAAGTCGTTTTTGCCGCACTGTCGCTGTCGCAGTGTCGTATAATTGTAAAAACTGCTATACTCGGAGTTATTTTGGCATAAGTAGCGACGAGGTTATTTAACCTAAAGGTAAACTTGCATGTTTGTTTTCGTTTGAATAGTATAAATTATTTACAATTTAAAGATGGTCAATACAAATAGAATTAATCAAGTCAAATGGTAACTAAGATTTACATTTATATTTCAGTGCTAAACTTTCAAAACAAACGTTTGTTTAGAACCAGTGCTCTCGTGTGACGTTACAACTAATGGTGTCCGTTACTCTATCTAAAAAATGTTTATCAAAAGCTTGGTTTCCAGGTAACAATGGTCGAGGTAGTCAGTATGTCAGGTCGACTACAGTATCGACTGAAAGGACGCTGTCGCTCGGCGGGTACGTTCAGAAATTCTCCCGTCGTCTCCAGGCAAACGTGCAGATTATTCCTGTCCTCTCGGCCGTGGTAGCCTTTCCAGTTATCCCGCCGTGCGGCATTCTTGGCCACGTTTCACAACCTTGATATTTAACATTTGTGTCTGCAGCAGCATTGTCTCCTCCTCCCCCCTCCCCCTTCCCAAACCCACCTTCCCAAAACTCTTTGTCCTCGCACCACCGACCGAGCGCACTCTCTTTTCCGAGAATATGACGACTTGCGCCGAGCCAAAAACACAAGTGTCTCTCGTTTGCGTTAAAAGCATCTAGACAGTTGAAAACTGAAGCATTTGACTTTACGATAGCTTTCAATCACGGTCGTAGAAGAACAGGTCTGGACCAATGTATTTTGCATGACCCCCTTGTTGTTTGGCTGTAGTTCTTCAAGTTACCGAGAATGTTGTACTTTTTGGCGCTGTAATCCGGGCGGTCGGATTCAAACTCCGCCCACTTTTTTCCGTTGTTAACAATTTAAAGTAAATTAAGATAGCAGGAGCCATGCTTTCCACGTATCTTTCTCAGACCGTTTGTCCTGCTACAGATCGCCCACTACCCTGGCATTACGTACAATAGATGCGTATATGCTAATTATCGGCCGCACCGCTAATTAGCACATCTCCTGGGGCACTTCAGACATCAGCTAGGGTGAGTGAAAGTGCGCGAGTGTGTAAGACGCGAGTGCCAAGGCCTCGCACTATTGCACCCCGTCAGGGATAAGGAATGGGCCATGTGCAGTGCGACCCTACAGCCCACACCCCTCGGGGGATAATAGACTTGTCCAAGTTGACAACCGCATACAGTCAAATACTCTTTATTAGGCTATTATTATTTAAATGTATTTCGCACAGAAACATTAGTTATTAGAGAAATGTGTTAGACAATAGGATACAGACAGGCAGAAATACATTAATAATTAATTTCATTTTAATTTAGGTCGTTGCCAAGTTTCTTAATTTTGTTATTGGATTGTTTTAAATTTACTAGTTTCTTGAATAATGTAATATGTTTTAAATATAAACTGCATCAAGTGTATTCATTTGTTCACCATCACCACTTCATCTCATTTCGTTTTGTTGTATTTTGGCGGGAGATGCTGCGCCCTCTGCGCGCCATCTCCCGGAAGCAGGGCTTGTTCGTCCGACCACCGAATATACTTTATTTACCTTGCGACCACCGAGCAGGACACACGTGCGTGCGGGATAACTGCTCTCGCGCCGCCCCTGGACCTTGTATAGTGTGTAGTGAATCTTTAGTGAGTTAGTATTAACATTCGTGCTCTGTCCAGGGGCCGAACCGCCGTCATCACAGCGATCACAGAAGTTTGTAGCAAATATGTACATAATCATCAAGTACTATTAAATTCGTGTAAATCAACGGAGCTTTTCATTTCCGTATCCGGACTGGATCTGAACCCAGTACTTCACGTGTCTTTCAGTGTCGAAGAGGCGTGGTCCTGGCCTAAACAGGGGCTAAGTGTGTATGTGTAAGTATACATAGCCAGGCTCAAGATCACCAACATCAGTTGGGGGCAGCCACATGGTCGTCGGCCACATGACCTGAGAAAGACGTCTCGTGCTCGCGTTTCGCCGAGCTCAAACTGCGCAACTGGCGCCTATGGGCCTTCTTAACCTTCCCCTGAACACAGTCTCTCTTCATTTAGCCCCCACGCAACTCAGAGTCACGTTATCGTTAACGTCCAAAAATACTTCGAAAAAAATAGAACATGATATCTGATTGTGATATTTCTGACTTATTTTCACTGTGGTAATTATTACTGAACTAAACTTTTGGTATTTTCAGGGTATCGTACAACTCTAATACTGGCAAGTGTACCAAGAAACTCGTACGTTTAACAGTACGTCAGTCGTTAAATAACTCGTGAATCAACAGTACGGACGTGTCGTCCGCTAACCATAATTATAGTAATAAACATATAGAGTCGTAGATTGTGTTTGCAGCGTCTGTATATTTTACATATTTGTTAATAAAACTCTCTTATTAAGTGATGGAGTAGTAAATTTATATGTACACGACAGATGGCAAAGATATATTTCTTATGCAAGATCACAGTGCACGGCGGTCGGCAGCCAATGAACATGTTTGTTTATAATTTGCTTTGTTTATCCTAAAACTCAGCTTAGAGTGAACGGAGAATAGTGTCTCACCAATCTCACGAAAGATGTTAAACTAAAAGTTTAGCCCTCTCATTTCACGTAGTAAATAGATTCACAACAGAATCACTCTTAAATAAAGCATGTGTAATGTGAGAATAATTAAACGAGTCGGTAAGAATGGTGTAATATTACAACTAGGAGGGTTATTTATTACACACTCATAACTGAAACAGGCACTTGCGAATCATTTTCGTTATTTATTTACGTTACCACTTGTACATGCCAATATTTTGCGGCTCAAATAACATCGTTAAACGTAAATATTGCAATGATCGCCAGTAGTATTGTAGCATTTGTAATATTCTTCATACGAGTCCGACAGAATAGTGTATTTTATTGCCAACATACGAAATATCAAACCAGGACCAAATAATATAATATTGTGGACACGCTCAGAAGGCGGCCTCAATTGAATATTAGTTAATGTAACTATAATGTAGTTATTTCACACTTGTAACTAAACAATTTACAATTTACGTGAGCAGCATAATAATACATTAAAATTTTAGTGAAATTGTCGAAAACGTGTCTACAATTGGTAGCCTTGTACCTCAACTTAATTCCTATCTGAAACATCTAACAAATCCGCTGTAAATGTTTCTGTAAAGTTAACGCAAAGGTAACATAAGGAGGTCCATGTTAACTTCAATGTGAATCGGCCTACCTGGCAGTGTCATCTCTTATAAACCCTTACATACTCCTTGGCCGCATCAGCGACCGTGTCCACGGTCGTAGAAGAACAGGTCTGGACACTCGCCTGAAAACTTGACCCCCTTGTTGTTTGGCTGCAGTTCACCAAGTTACCGATAATGCTATACATTTTTAGCGCTGTAATCCGGGCGGTCGGGCCGAAACTCCGCTCACTTCCCTCCGACTAAGATAAACAATTTATCAAAACATATTTTTTATCAATTTATGAAATACTTCCTTCGCTCACAATCTTATAGCGTATTCCAATTACTGCACCCGAATGCTCCCGCTGCGCGCGTGTTCAAATTTATTACCGGAACTCCCGTTGGGAGCATTCGGATTTCCGTATTCCAATGGACGACTTGAAGTACACGCCCCCTGACGTCTCACCGCAGGGGAAACACTGTGGGAAACAAAGCTTGTTTACAAACATGCTGATTTGTTAGTTGGTAATTGCGGAAAGCAAAAATGTTGCGCATTCATAGATTTGCATGCAAGGGTAAAAAATATTAGTTTCAAATTCATGGTTAAGATACGCAAATACATAAGATTAATGTTTACCTGAAAAAGCGGCAAATTCCAAACAAATAGTCAATTTTCTTGACGTACATCTCATACGGGACATGTGAAGCCAAACAGCTAAACGAAGTTTATATTCGGCTTCGGTATCCATGGATAGCAGCGCTATAGGTCCCGCTGAACGAACCGCTGTGCTGCTGGCAGACGAGACGCATCTTATGTTTACTCTCTCATCGCTGATGTGAGCTGGATGCTCGGGCGTCATTTCAGGTTTTTCTAGGGGGGGGGGGGGTAAGATTTTGTTTTCCGGCGACAGTGACTTCGTTGCATCTTTTTTATTAGTTAAGCATATATAAATTAATAACTTTAATAATAAAACTTCAGTTTTATGTGCTTAATTGAGCATTATTTAAATTTAAAAATACAAAAAATATATTTATACACTTAAAATTCTAAATCCAGGGGGGAATTTGCCCCCCCCCCCCTCCTGTGGCCCCAAATGACGCCCCTGGCTGGATGACAAATAATGTTTGTTTACGTTTGTGATAATGTCTTTTAAGAGTAATTTAATGGCATTTTAACGGAATATTTTTAACTTCTAGCACGAGAGAGATTATTGCAGTTGTCAACCAAGTCGTCATGTATATATTTACGTGGATATTATGTGATTTATACAACATAGCGATAGTGCAAGAGAGAAGTGACAAGTGTTTTTATCTTAACGTATATTTGTACTTGCTTGTTTTTATATAAACGTGATAGAGATGGGAATTAATACGTTTTTTTTTATATTTAAATAACAAATGTATACCTTCCAATAGGAAGACGATTGATACATATTTAAAAGTGTGTCGGCAAACTGAAGTAGGCCTATCCCAACAATTTTATAACAGGTGAGTTAAGCCATATTTATTAATTTTTGTTTCAATTATTTAACTGTTGTGAAATATAGCAATTTTCTTAGTAGAAAATAAATTTCAAATGGTAGTTTCCAGTCAGATTCGACAGAAATAGTTACATGTCTAAAACTTGTAGAAACTATCATTTTGAAACTTGTCGTAAAAGTTGAAATTGAATTCAAACTCGAGGAGAAATTGTGTAGGCTCAACAGATAGCCTACTCTTTAAACTTGTGTTAGTAGACTATTATGTTGTGTAGGTTTGTATTTTAATAGACTGTATAGGTTTATAAGTTTCAGTAGGCCTAAGTTACTGTTTCAAAGAGAATTAGAGTAGGCCTGGGTTTGTGTGATATGCACACCATGCTTAGGGATAGTTCAGCATGTTCTAATTTGTGAATTGGCTTCATCAATATTTGTATGAAAGTTTCAAATAAAATTATGCAGTTTGGTAACAAACTAACTTTTATTTGGATATGTTCACAATTTTTTTTTTTTGGCTCAGGCAATATCTGAGTTAATCATTTGTGTAATTTGTACACCAAACTAATTATTTTGTGTGGTTTACAAATGTAATTGAACTGTTTCAGGAAACTGTTATTGCCAAGAATACATTCATACCGTAACACCAAGGGCCTACCATCTGGATGAAATAGGTCTAAGACATCAGCAAATATTATTTCATTAGTGAGGTATATAAGGATGGTA
Organism: Medauroidea extradentata; assembly: GCA_003012365.1. Lineage (NCBI taxonomy): Eukaryota > Metazoa > Arthropoda > Insecta > Phasmatodea > Phasmatidae > Medauroidea > Medauroidea extradentata. Next base: position 4,209 of record PNEQ01007210.1, on the reverse strand, counting down.
ACCGGAGATTCAACTATATACTACAGCCGCCAAAAACAAGTTCCGAACTGCAGCTTCGTGAAGACGTTGTCTCACCAGTGTAGTTGAATTGTGAGATTATGTATAGCAGACTGATTTCATGAAGTAGTGACCTAACCACCATTTAGTAGGCCTAATGATTTAATGAAGTGAAACACGCTGAAGATGGCAGTGTTTGTATCATAGCATTATAGATTATTGGCATGGCGCAGCTCAAAAGTAAGCCTAACTTACTTAGTTTAGTTTGTCATGTTCTGATGTTTTTCTTAATTTGCATTAAAAGACAAGTCAAGTATTGTGTTGATTGAGTGAGTCTGCAAATGCATTATTTCATTATGGTGACAGACAAGATTTCAGTGATGTAATATAATTGGAAATACAGTCATTTTGTTTTGTTGTGGCGCATTGCATTTGAAAGGGTTAATTTTTCCATATTCCTTCAGGAACATTTAAACATATTAGTATCAGGATTAACTTACGTATTTGAAATATAATATATATCTTCTTGATACTTGACTTTTTATGAAGATTTTACTACCAAATAAATTTGGTAGGTCTAATACATTCAATACTGTGTTGTAAATTATTTTCGTGTCATTATCAAACGTATAATATTTGATAAAATAAACATTAAATATTTGAAATGCCCATCCACTTTATCACCAACTCTGCCAGCAGTGTTTTAAAAAGAATGTTGTGTTCGTACTAATGATACTGTGTTTGAGTTGTATTTAATTTTTTATAATTGGTTTTCAATAAATGCTTTAAATTGTTATCAGTGTTAACTGTAAAACCTTTATGGTATGTAATGTCCTTGTGCATTGTTTCATTGGAGTTGTATCAACATACCACAAACTATACAACAATGTAGACGTACTATATCCATACACAATAATTTCTCATTTTCTCAACCAAACACTCTGCTAAACCATTGGCACAATATAGCAGTCAAGAAAAATTATTATTGTTCATCCAGGTACGACCACCACTCCACCGCTGCTTTTGAGGCAAGAGCGGATTGGTTTTTCGGTTTTGTATTAGGAAAAATGTCTGTACGTCCTACAAATGGTTTTTGATGTGCACGTTGCCTTAAGTAATAAGCCTGAGTACCCCAATGCAACTAACTAATCACAGAATCAGAAATGTGAAGTGCTACGATACTGTACATTTTTTTACGTGTGCCTAACTCATCCTCCCACTTGTCTGCCTGCCACACTGTACTCATTTAGTGCGACCTACACTTAATGTGTGTTTATAAACCACAATCAATATCTTTAAAAAAATGTTCTCTAAAATTTACTCTTCAATTCCAACTTTTTCCAAGTGTCTTATTGTTTTCATGCTTAAAATATATTTTTAGTATTTTTCTTCGTCTTCAATCGCTATTGTTTAGTTACTTTTATGTTACATCGGTTGTGTTATGTATGTATCATTCCTCTGAAGAATGACATAGTGTGCGAACAATTATTCCATATAAGATGTGTATGAAGGATAATAATGTGTTATCTATTTTTTTTCAGTGCTGATGTTGTCGCAAGTAACTTTCGTATCTATTATATTAAGTGTTTATGTGTAAAGACTAGTTTGTTCCACGCGAAGTCGGGCCCTCTCGCGTGCTAGGCTTGGAGTCGTTGGATGCCGTTGGAGTCAGTCGGTGATATCTTGAGTCGGTGGAGACGGACGTGTCAGTCCACCCCGGGTCCTTCACCATTTTGTGCTAACCATTTTAGTTTCAATTGTTAAAGTCTTAATATATCAGAACCTTTTTTCTTGTTTTGACCCGCGGCGCCTTACCACCTGCTGGCCACCACGTTCAGGCCTTAGTTTGATATGATAATTTTCACCGTTTGCCTTGCACTATTTTTCCCACGTCACTTACTAGATTGGTTTAGGCTCCAGTTCTGCTCCACTGGTACTGGCCTTCAACACAGACCAGTTAATTGCTTCTTTATGGTAAGTAAACTACATAAATGGATCCCCGTATTTTATTTATGTACTAGTTGCTCACCCCCGTCCTAGTGATGCTTTGTGTTTCAATTCCAAGTGCGTTGTGGCATGGAAACTGGCCCTGACAGGTCTCTTAAGAATATATCTTAGGAAGGTACTAGAACCAAACTGGTAATATAGCCTGTCCTGTGGACCCTGAAATCATCACCATCATCATACGGGGGATTTCCCCGCGGCTTCCACCGTGTACCCTTTCCCACCATCCATCTCGTCTCGGGTCTTCCTGCTAGCCAGCCTATTCCCCTAACCTTGCCACCTACATCCTGCGTGACTCTACAGAGTCGTTGTTTTTCTCATTTTTCAATTTCCCCAGCACCTCCCACTTTTGTCATATGCTGCCATTCCAACGTTTGGCATTAGTCTTCACATCATCTGACTTAGTCACTTTCAAGATTACAATATTTTTCTGCCCTTTACATTGTCCATTTTGATTTACTTCACAAATTCTTGTGTTAGGAGAAGTGGTGATGAGGAATGTTTATGTAACCGAAAATTATTAGGCTTTACAGCCCAATCGCAAGGGTAAAACTTATTATTATTACTACTTCTTTACAAGATATGTCCATATATGCAATATTTCTTTCGTTTCAACTAGGCACGTTTACTGTATCGTTAGGAAATATATAACCGGGATACATATTCCATACTGTATATGTGTACAAAGGGGTATAATTTAAGGGTGGGGATATGTCATCCCCCCTCCCCCGGAATTTAGAATGAAAAGTGTATAACAAATATGTCGGTTATTTCAATAAGAAAAACAGTGTAGGCCTACCTATGCTGATGCATTATCATTTAAAAAATGTAAGTATGCACAGTACTTCTCGCTGCATTATAGTTGTTTCTTATTTATGAGAATTTTTGTAAATGCAACAAGGTTACTGCCACAAAATATTCTCCACCTAACTCCCCCCCCCCCCCAGCGTAACAAGAAAAACCTGAAATGACGCCCCTATGTAGCTACAGTTTTGCATTTATAGTAATAAAAAATTATTTCAGGTACACATATGCACCTATGTAGGCTACCAGGCATTAATGCCTAGTGTGTAGTACATTACTAAACTCTCGGACCAAGGTTTGTATTTTCATTCACAGATAATGATTGTGCTATATGCCTTAGAGTACAGATAACAACTAGAGAGCTGATTGCCAATCCCTTTCCATGCTGTGAAGTGATTCCTAGATCTAATCAGCTGTTGATGGGCACCGAGCGAAACAAGTTTCATAATTATTACTACGTAGCGGTGAGCATATTGTGTTTAAATATCACTCACATTTATAGAAGCATATGCAGAATGATTCGTTGTCACATATTACCAGCAGCCATCTATTCTCGTTCATTTTAGTGTAAAATAAGAGTTTGTTTACGTGTTCTGTTTACATTGTCTTGGCATTTCCGTTTTCCAGTAATTTAAAGAATGAATAAAAATAAATCTGTAGTGTATTAATTGTAAAAGATTCAATAGTCAATAAATGCCATTTCTCAAGGTCGTTACAAAGGGATATCGCAACATTAATTATTTTGTAGCGGTTTTCGTATATTTTGCCTATCGCTAGATGTCGGTTTCACAACCAAAAAACCAAGCTATCTCTAGTTATCCATGCTCTAAGCTATATACTATAAAATAAGGTTCTGTTATCCTTCAGTTTGAATTACTCTGTGAAGTTTATAGGCTAATTGTGCATGTTTTTTTTTTAATTAATGGAACTAATTTTTCACTCGTTCAGTTAAAAAATATATAAGTACCTAACAATTTTAAAAACAGATAAAATAAATTAGTACCCTAACAGCACAGGTGGTGCCAGAAACGTTGAAACAATGTGCCAGGTTGGTTGCTCAGTCATTGTAATGTTTCCTACACATGCCAGAACTGTTACGTCGGCAACGTTGCCGATAGGACCTCGCAGTATGTTTCCTGCACATGCCAGAACTGTTACGTAGGCAACGTTGCAGATAGGACCTCGCAGTATGTTTCCTGCACATGCCAGAACTGTTACGTGGGCAACGTTGCCGATAGGACCTCGCAGTATGTTTCCTGCACATGCCAGAACTGTTACGTGGGCAACGTTGCAGATAGGACCTCGCAGTATGTTTCCTGCACATGCCAGAACTGTTACGTGGGCAACGTTGCAGATAGGACCTCGCAGTATGTTTCCTGCACATGCCAGAACTGTTACGTGGGC
>PNEQ01007209.1:0-35848 GCA_003012365.1 Medauroidea extradentata | reverse complement strand
AGACTCACAGGCAGAGACATAGCTCGTTCTCCTCGCCACACGAGCTAGACTCACAGGCAGAGACATAGCTCGTTCTCCTCGCCACACGAGCTAGACTCACAGGCAGAGACATAGCTCGTTCTCCTCGCCACACGAGCTAGACTCACAGGCAGAGACATAGCTCGTTCTCCTCGCCACACGAGCTAGACTCACAGGCAGACACATAGCTCGTTCTCCTCGCCACACGAGCTAGACTCACAGGCAGAGACAGGATTATGTGGCGAAACTATTTTTGGCACCACTTGGTTTCAGTGTCACGTGTGCACATCTGCAACTCTACCCATGGTAAGGTACTGGATGTTTTAACTCTCTCTTGTCCTTGGGTTGGACTGGTAAATCATAGACTGTCGCAATAACATTATGCTGATTGGTGCAGTCAAAGGAGAACAAACACACACTGCCAATAATCACGAAGCAGAGCTGCTGAAATACTTTTCGTCAGAAAATAGTGTCTTTAGGCCTACTCATCGTGTGAGCATAGTTATCAGTTAGCTCCATTAGCATGCCAAGCTTCACAGACAGGTTTCCCGAACCAGTGATCAAATCGTGTTTATTTTTCTTGTGAAGCATTTACACGCAGAAACGTAGGTGATTTTGGGTTTATGATATCACTTTCTGCAGTCTACCGCTCAGAGAAAGTTAATAGGTTTTTACGTATTAACGCTAGGAAACACTTGTTTAAATACACAAAAAAAAATTATGTTAGGACGTCATGAGTGAATACAACAGAAATAACACGTATTATAATTTTACACGACTAACTGTAACCGACGTAGTTAATTTTAAATTATTCTTACTTATGTACATGAACTTAAGTCTTTGCCTTTCAAACAGTTGTGACATTCTTTAAATTTTGTGAATGGACTTTCGTTATCTCGGTAAAATGACGGGCACCGATGCAGTAAAAAAATATTTATATTGAAATGCTTTAATGTTTCGTTGCAAAGTGAATAACTATTTATTATTTTTAATACACTCCGTTTTTAAAACGGATAAAAGTATAAATTAATTTTCCATAGCCCCGTACATATTCATAACCCCACACAGAGTCTTAACTTCGTGCAGATTGCCTTGAAAAACTGTGATCGTGCCTTTTTAATATCTATGAATGTACTTGTCAGATTAAAAACCTAAAGTGTAGGAGACATGCAACATATAATTGATGCATGAATCATCAACAATTTTATTGCACAGCAAGCGATATTAACTGTTCTGTGAGTTTCCTCAACACCAGCTACCCTCTACGCCCCTTACTATTATCTATTTCACGCACCCACGTTTTTTGTTTTAAATATTACAAGTAATTTTATAGCTATAAAAATTCTCAGACACAAATTTTAGGAACAATCTGTATGGGGTTTTCAATATTTGATCCAAAACATAAGCGAATAAAGACAGACCAGACAGCGAGTGTATGGAAACGTGTTCTGACAGAAACACATCCTATGTTTGGTTTACCGGAATGACTAATGGTAGGTTTATATTGATATTTATGATTCAGGAAATAAATCTTTATCACGTATTACTATACGTATAAATTTATATCTGATATATAAGAATACTACAATTTTATTATTTAATTGACTATCATTCTATATTTTACTGTTCAGTATATTTCGATAACTAGTTAGCGGTCACTTATGAAACAAACCATTCACAGAGAAAATACTATGATATAATTAATAGTATTTGGCAACAAGAAGGTATATTCCAGTAAAACACACACTTGGTTAAAACAGCAAAAACTATTTTTGACACGTTTAATGTATTTATTAGCCAAGAAAGTTTTTCTTAGATCAAATATATGTTTCACTATACATAAAGTATATACAGTTTACCGTATCGAAAATTGTTTCTCTGTGTATCGTAATTCAAATGACCAGCAGAATTCGCGTACTTGAGAACTAAATGTTGGTTTTCAGCACAAGATTTCGCATGAACATGAAACTTTTATTCTGAAAATGAAAGCTGGTTCAGTGACACACGTTGACCAAATATAGAGATTTTTCGCGATTGAGCTGGCACCAAAACATAACGTGAAATCAAATTAAGCTTAGCCTACAAGTCTATGATAGACTCACTCTTTACACAGACCACAAAGGACTATCATATTCCAACAAAGGTCGCATTTAAATTTTTGAAGTTAGCTTCCCATAGTAAAACAAGCAAAGCACTCCTACAAAAAATATTGGTGAAGCAGCAAAGCGTATTATATTTAAAATTGTATGCTAACTTATTAAATTACTTCCCAATGATATGTATCTCTGCATACATTATACTCAGAGTATGTCCTTCCACCAAAAGTGATAATAAAAGTTACTACGGATACAACAAATTTTAACGCACCAATAATGTATTTTAGTAATTAAATATTAAATATAAAGTAGTTATAAAATGTTCAATGATTTCATTTTATCATTTTTTTCATTGAGTATTGTTTTGCTATTTAACACTGCAATGTGTACAAAACAGAACGAACAGCTATAATTCCTGTAAATAGCCTACTCAGGAATAGGAACGTACAGGAAATTGTACGTGAATTTTTTGTTTCAAAAGTGCTTGTCCCATAGCAGATTACTATAAACCCACGAATGCATTCATTTTTATTATTTTATGCACGCCTTTGAGATGATAATTATTCGTACATGGCGGTAGCCATAGAATTAAGCTACTCTGAATTTGGGCGTTAATGTTTCGCCACAACATGCCTCAGATGCGTTAACAATTACAATAATCCGATCATTAAATTAAGTTTTAGTTACAATGTTTAGAATTAAAACTAGTCATGTAAATTTTTCGTAGGAAACATGTGTCCCCAATAGCAAGTAATAAAAGTTAAACGTAATCTTAGGAACAGAACGATAGCAGCAATGAACAATTATAGCACCCATTAAACAAATTGCAGAGTCTTGATTAGTGGATTGTTCAGTTCTGCATTCAGATGAAGGGTGTCACGAGATCTCTAGGTGTCCATGTCAATAATAGAAACACACAATAAATAATGTTACCAGAAGCCACACAGGGAAGTGTCTGCATTGTTGTAATCGTCCCAGCTCTTGAAGAGTACAGGCATGCGAACAATACCACTTGGATTCTGAAACACTGGTGTACATAACCACTTGTAGGGGCTGAGACACTGTAATTCGTTTGTATATTAATCACATACTAAGACATTTGACGATTCTAGGCTCAACATCTCTATTAGAAGCGACATTTCATCATCATCCACTATCATCAGTGTTCCGCCCACGGTCGTAGAAGAACAGGTCTGGACACTCGCCTGGAAACTTGACCCCCTTGTTGTTTGGCTGTAGTTCACCAAATTACCGAGAATATTGTGTTTTATTGGCGCTGATGTTACGGCGGTCGGACTAAACTCCGCCCACTTCCTTTCCGCTATGATAAACAATTTATTAAAACGTATTTTTATGAATTTATGAAATACTTTCTTCGCTCACAAATTTAAGAAATGGCTCCAGCAATCTTTATTTACTTTATAAATTTAACAATAGAAAAAAGTGGACGGCGTTTTAGTCCGACCGCCCGGAAAACAGCGCCAAAAAGTACGACATTCTCGGTAACTTAACGAACTACAGCCAAACAACAAGGGGGTCAAGCAAAATACATTGTTAGATAGGCGAGTGTCCAGACCTGTTCTTCTACGACCGTGGTTCCGCCTATGGGCAAGTTTTCACACGATAGTTCTCCATATTCTATTGTATTCTTCCCATCTCTTCAGGAATGTGTACTTTTCGCTTTCTTTCGTGTCATACATTCTATTGTATCGTCTTCATCCTCTCAGTAAGTTAACTTTTAAATCGTTGTTACCGAGCGAGGTGGCACAACGGTAGCACGTTGACTCGCATTCGGAAGGACCTGGGTTCGATCCCCAGCTCCGTACATTCTGATTTCGGTTTTCCGTAGCTTCCCGAAATCGCTCCAGGTGAATGCTGGGGTGGTTCCTTACAAAGGCCATGGTCGACTCCTCTCCCAGCTGCTGTCTTTGTGTATAGTTGTGTCACGTCTCTGATGACCTCGCTGTCGACGAGACGTCAAGCGCAGTTACCCTACCTCTAACCGTTGTTATCGAACCAGTTATTGTGGAGTACAGGCATGCAAACAAAGTCAGGTGGAATTACAGATATTGGTTTACATAACTGCTTCTAATTCAAGAAGTAGCGTAATTTGTTTGTATTATTAATGTCATCTTAGTTACGGGTCAGTTTCCACATTAATATTACAAAAGAGGGCCTACCAATCTTCAGTATAACCAGACAACGAGGAAATTTTATCCATCACAGTCCAAATAGAAAAATGACACGTTTGAAACCAGGCCATGTCACTTGTGTTAGATCTTGCTTCTTGTGTGCTGGAAGCATGGCTTGTAGAACCAGTGTATCTCCCGCCAGAGTCCTACTATACAGCATGTATGCCGACTTATCGTCCTGGTGGCTCCCTGGTAGTATCCCCGGATCACGGCCACTAGAAGTGCGAAAACGCGCTGCAAATACCGGCGCTCGTAATCACTACCGCTCTCCGACAAATTGCGTTCTGCCTGCGACGTACGTACGCCATAATCCTCGTCACTGCGCATGCGTACAACACACAAGCCAGCCAGTAGGGTTCCTGGAGGCTTAGGCTGTGTTACAAACAATAATCTGCGTGTGTGTGTATAGCCTACACACACACCGAGGATGTCCAGAAATAAACGCACCATACGAATCCTGGGCTAAATTGAAGACGAATATATTAGTTGCAACATGTACGATGACATTTTATTTGCACAATGTAGCAACATAGCACTGTAGTTAGTCCCCTTTTGCGCTCCACATATATCTTACTTATCTTACTATTACTATTCTGACCTGCATATTATGGGCGCAGGTTATAATCCCGAGCAGTCCAAACATCATTCTACACTTACTCGACGTAACATGCATAATATAATACCCGGGTATGGAGTGCAAGACAAGACTATCTCCGTGCAGTGTTGCCATATTGTGCACGTAAAAATGTCATCGTACAACATTTTGACATTAATATTTTCGTCTCCAATTTAGCCCAGGATTCGCGTGGTGGTTTGTTTCCGGTCATATATATATATATATATATATATATATATATATATATATATATATATATATATGTGTGTGTGTGTGTGTGTGTGTGTGTGTGTTTCCGTGTTTCAAACGTACAAAAAATATATGGTCCAATAACTCACAAAATTGCAGCACACCCGGCCATGTAGGTAGTATTATTAAAATAAATAAATAAATACTGTATACGGCTCATGTACAAAAGGAATGTATGTGCCACATTACGTTCCGATAGAACTGCCAAATGCCGCAAAGTTTCTCGATGCTCTTAACTGTTTTTCGGATCGCCTGTCTTAAATGGTTTACAAACTAAGATTTGCCTGTGTACTGTAATTGATTAATTTTATCCAATAGAAAAACTAATTTAACAATTTACGAGTCAATGTATGCACTGTTCTTAAGTAAACAACACCTTGATATCTCAATTGGTCGCACAAATATCATTGGATAGTCGACAACTAATTTACGTATTTTCACACTTTTAGGAGCAAAATAAAAAAAATCTTGAAATCAGAAGACAGCCATTTGTATAAGTACTCAATTGAGGTGAATATCTCGGCGATACTCCAGTTGACCAAAGTTAAATTGATTATTAATTTAAAAACAAATGTAACCCCTTCACAGCCCTGATAGATAGAATATAGAAAAATTCTACAACATATTTACATATTTGTAGCCAAGGGAGCCTACTCCGTCAATGTGTTCATTTGTGTTATCTTCGTTGTCTTTGTCCATTATTGTCACCATTGTCACGCATCTTGTTTGATTCTTGTCTGTTTTGACTTTCTTTCTTTGTTTTTTGGTTTCCATAATATACCGAATATATTCCCATTTTGGAATTACTTGTAAGTTGGTAGACTGCAGGCTTTTTTGGCTTACTTACTGTGTTTCTTGTTTTTTGTTTCTCATTTTCTTTTGGTTAGTTATTTTATGTAACTGAGTGTTTTGTGTGACTCAGCAACATATGATAGAAGTATAGTATATGTAGCAAAATACATCAGTCTGTAGTATAACATTGCAAACATCATTCAGAGGCCACACATATACTGTATTAACGAATGTTAACGTAATCATAATTCTGAAGTGAAAAGCTACTCTATACCTCGACTGGTTCGATAGATATCGAGGATTTATGTAAAGCACATTCCATATTTTCACTCCCTACAGATACATACAGAACGGAGTTGAGGAGGAACCGTCGCTGGCGCTGACTTCTCACGTCACTAACATGCACGTTCATAGAGGACCCGAGTTTATTCGTTGAAGATCGCCGGAATATCTAGGGCAAGTTACTAAACATGGCAACGTAGTAATACCTGCAGACAGGAGTCTCTGGGACATTAAAACCCGCAAGTAGACGAGATAAACAGGAACAAGCTTATAGTACATCGAGGGATTTGTATGTCGCCATGTGACCACCAGGATAACATGGTGCTACTCAAGGCCCTGACCTACTGTACTGGACCGCTTCTATAACCTGACTGCCCGAGTCGACACAAGGTGACAGACGACCAGCAAAAATGAGACATTAAATAGTATCTATTTAGATAACAGTTGCCAAAGATTGTAGCCAAAAGCTCCTTCCCATGTAACCGTTAATCTAACTGAAGTGTAATTTCAAAAATGCATACGGTATATTTTATAATTATTGACTCTTGGTTTAAATAACAGAAACACAGTATAAATGCTGCTGAATCAAATATAAAACATACCATAAAGAAACTAAATGTATTCCGATAAGAAGATGATTGTTTCTAGTCGCTGTCGTATAAAGAACTGGAGCCAGGAGCGATCCAAGCACTCACGCAGCCTCTGAGGTTGCAGTGCTGTCTCCAGGGATGATGGAACAGACCGTGGGAACTACGTGACGTCACTGGACATATCCCCTACAATCCACCCCCTGGGGCGGGCGGGAATCCTTGGTGGTGCTCCCGCCCCATGGCTAGACCCCTCAATTAGCCGGCGGCTTCCCAGGACTCTGTCCTCCCTCGGGATCTTCCCCACCCTCCTCCCAGACCAACGTCCTACTCCCCTCTGTGCGCATACACAACATTGCTGTCACAGACTACATGTATGCACATACCAGATCTGTATAAGTAGACTGTTTCATACTATCCTGTTACAGTGGAGATGCAGAGATATTGGTCAGCGTTTGGTGGTTGTCTGGACGGACGTACTGTGAGTAGGGACCCCTGTTTTTCGCGAAAAGAATTTTGTCTCACTTTGTTTCAGTGGCTTACGTGCACATCTGCAATTGGCTTCATGGTTATTGGTAGTGTGTCTATATGAAGAGCCGTGTCTCATTTGACTGAGCCAATTAACAATATCGTTTCTGGAACGCCACACGTCTGTGATTTGCCGGTAGAATCCCAAGCTGGTAAGAGTTAACATATCCTATCACTGACCACGTAGCAGAACTGCAGATGTGCACGTAAGGCACCGAAACAGAATGGGGCAAAATTCTTTTCGCGAGAAACAGTGGTCCCTGTCTTCGATGCACGCCTCAGCCTATTCTCATTGAACTGTCGTGCAATCTGTTCACCGATATCTGGAGACACTGTGGAAAATCGCGAAAACGGTCAAAATAGTCTCCAATTAACTGTAGTAACTTTATGCGCTATTATTGGATGGCGTAATTTGAGACTCACGTAAACAGATTTCGACAAGTCACACACGTTCTTTGATAAAACTAGGGACCTGACAAATGCGTGTTTTCTTTTACGCAGACGCTAGAATTCCAGCAACTATAAGTTCGTGTCACTTTCGCAACTGACCCTTGGCTCATTTGACATCCTCTGGAAGTTTCTGAGCTCAATAATAGAACATATACCTTAGCGTGCGAGCAGCTAATAAACAGATGAGGTTTGTTTGTATACATAGTTATTCTTGTAGGCTCAGCTTACATGTCAGAGAACCCGTGAAATTGTTCAATCTCAAGTTAAAACTGAATAGTTCTAATTGGGCATGTTGAACGATAGCCGATATAAATACAAAACCTTCAGTGTTATACATAACACGTTGGGGCCTAGCAAACAATCAATTTTTCCCGCTATTTCCAAGTTTCTCCTCCGATAACCCGCCTCTTTTAGACAACCAATGTTTACCCTACCATTTTATGACGTAATATTAAAGAAAAATGTGTATTCTACAGGCCTATAATGGCTTTAAAGATTCCAAACCAAATCCTCATTCCTAAGTGAGAGCCGTTAAGAACTAATTTCCGGCATTCTCGATAATCAGAAAAAACGGTTTAAAGATTACTAGGTTACCTGAGATGTACACATTTGTGTATCGTTCTTTAAATGCTATTCCCAAGCAGATATCACTCATGCGAGTTCAGCAGCTCTTCAATAAACCTCTATTGAATGGTGTTATGCAAATAGAGCGTATTCAGCATTTTATAAAACAGAACATCAAATATTGTTACTAAAACAGTTTTGTTATTTTGTTAACATGTTCTCATTTTCAAATACCATACCTCTTTTTGACTTTGGTTGTTTAGCTACTATAGTTACATTATATAATAATTTAGGAGCTTGTTTTTTTGTTTGTTCTTTACATCTGTGGCTTGGATGTCTTCTGCATAACAGCCTTCTGTTGTCGCAAGTTCTACACGCTGCTCGGCGGTTGGACAGCAAGCCACCGTGAAGGAGCTTCAAATGTGTTGCAATATGCCGGAAAATACGCTTTATTACGACGATGTTACACATGTGCCCGATTATGCAAGTGTACGAAGTGTCATTGCCAATAAATCATGATCGTTAAAAGCATTTTTTGTAAGCTTTCCAACATAGCTGCAAATGGCCTTTTCAGGCTGGCGTACTTCAAACTGTACTAACCGGAAGTATGTGACACTCAGATACAAACGTACATTGAACGTTTGCTACAGACTGTCGCTCAATAAAATTATACGGTCACAGCTAAGGTCCCATAGTAAATGTGTATCGGTGGGAATTTCGCGCGGTAATTCAGCGCTTGGCTCGTTGTGGTGACTCAGCAATTGATGCGCGCTTAAGGGTCGCCCTTACAGCACCGCTACTTCTTAGCCTCCTAAATGTTGTACAGCTCGCGGCAGGTGGCGACTTTAAGATAACTTCCAAACTTGCGCTTGAAATGTGTTGTAGCGAGTGGCGATTGTTCCCTAGGGACGAAACTACATAACGTAAATTACCACGGTGTAGTTACAGAAAAATCACACACTTCAAACTAAGTTACTATATGTTTAATAATCCAGCACGATTATTTTTAATGTGAATTTCCGTCGCTCAGATTGTCTTAAAACTGCTTTTGAAAGAAAAGTATTGTAGCAGGTACCATACTTCTGTTAAAATAGAGACAACAAACCCGTCTTAATTGTTTCTACAACAATCTGTTCTGTAGTAGGAGCGAAGAGTACCTTTCTTTTACATAACATATTGTTACTTCTACAGAACATATTGTTGTAGAAACAATCCAGAAAGTTCCGACAGTCAAACAGGACGATTGTCCTTATTTTAACAGAAGTATGGTCAAATATCTTCTACATCAATATCGGAAACTCCTATCTATAAGCACGTGTGAAAAATGTGACATTTCTCTTTATCGCAGATTGGAATGATCGGCCAGAACCAACCAACGCGAAATGTTAATGACGAACTCTTAACATCGAATGAAAATATCAGAGAGCAAATAATAAAATTTTACTTTCTGTTTTGAACTCTGGGCAGCATTCGTAGCCACTAGGAGCGCTAGTGAAACATGTCGCACAATTTTCTAGACAGTGGCCGATATTGGTATAATAAGATATTTGGTATGAGATCAATAACAATACTTTTCTTTCAGCGAGGCTTCTCTACTGTATCTAGGGAAATACTTATTGGATTCGAAAGAAAGACACATAAACTTAGAAATAACTAATGAAAACGCTTTTGAGTAATTAAGCTAGTGAATCTGAAAAGTATAAATGCATAGAGTGCATTTTTAAAACTGTCAGATCGTTTTGTGGAGCTGTAATGTTTTTGTTTGAACGCATAGTCACGTGTGTAACTCAAAATATAATATCGTGTGTGCATTTTCGCTGTACGTATACAAGTAGCAGTGAGAGAGAAGAAAGAAAAACTGAAAGGGAGTAAATATTAAGAGGACTTTCTCGTCCTGCTGACATCGTGCCTATTGAAGCCAAGGGCGATGGAGTCCAAAACAGATAATAACGCGCTGACCCCAGTGTATGGTGAAACCCGGCTTGGCGACCAGGAACGAGGGGTGAACCAGTCTGATAGAACTCTCTATAGGCCTAGTATTATTAACACCCCTTTTATCCAAGCAGCAACCCCTCCGGTTGACTTAGTGTTTTGTTCACAACACATTTAACACTCTTTTCACACTCTGCTGGCCTTAATTGTGGTGGTTGGAGGTCATCTTCTCAGCGATGAAGATGTGAGGTGAGAAGATCTTACGGCCCTTTAACAACGACGTCGTAAGTGTGTTCAAGTGGGGAAAAATTATAATTTTATATTTGTATGAGATAGTGTTAGTATTGGGACGTTAGTTGCTGGTACATTTTCCTCTTAGGAAAAAAATAGCTCAACCAGTTTTCCCATAGCGGCACTTCAAAGTCAAAATTGGAACGTTTTCAGTTCTTATACGCTGTAAATACTAATGAACATAAATTAATTAAAAAATTCAAACTGAGGCTGTATGTCACGGGCTTTTGCATGAAATGTTTTAAAATCAATTACAACATATTTTTGTGTTAAAAAATATTCTGAAGTACTGCATTTTTTGCCTCTTTCGTCGATTAATTGTTATTGGCAAGGATTGCAACATTTCGTGAATTTGTTTGAGAACAATTAAGACTTCAACCTTGTGTGTAGTGAGCTGACGGGCGTAGTTGGATCACAGTTTGATACACACATCCTGCAGAAGTCATTAGCAGCAAGCTTGCAAAAACTAGGACCCAATATCTTACCTCATGGCCAAGTGTGTCGATGTATCAGTGGCCAATCAACAATTCGTGAAGACGTGAGAGGACTGTGCAGCCTACCCTGCAGGTGTTTAAACACACGCAATTTTCCTGTCCCCGGGAAGGGGCGGCAGTTTTTACGACTCTTCCGCGGCGGCATGGCGGTAAGTTCCGCTAGTGAAGCTGCCTAGGTGACCGGCCTGTAATAGCTGATACACACAGTGACATTTAATGTGAAGATATACCCAGACCCAGCGCAACTGCTGTTGACTGCGAGAAGCACAGATGAAGCACGCCACTTGGCCCAAACTTGGCTCAGACGTCACTTGGCCTAACGCTAATTGGCCTAAAAATCACCTGGCTGAAATGTCGAGTGGTCAAAGTCACTTAATATAAAATTCACACACCCTAAAAATCATGTGGCCTAAACGTCATTTTGGCTTCTTGTCAAACGGCCAAAAATAACTCCCTAAATTTTAGTTGGTCTAAACTTTACTTGGATTAAAATTCACTCGACTTGAAGATAATTTGTTCTACAAGTCATTAAGCCAAAAATAATTTCGCCCACGGTCACCGCGCTCTGGAAAGGGGGTAAGGGGGGCGAGGTGGCAACACCTCAAGATTGTGGGGAAATAAATGCTGATCTGTGAATCTTTGGGTTCATTGCCAGGACCATTGGTGTAGAAAACGCAGACTAGTGACAACGGCAGGACTAATAACACGTCTCAAATAACCTCTTGTGGTTCAAGGAAACCCGCTGCGTCCTCGTGGCACCGCTTGATAGTCACTTCGGAGGGAGAACTAAAGTGGAGATCTGAGCCCACTGTCTGGCATAATCCATAAATGTATATTGTTACCAACTGAAGAAAAGTCCATGGGCAATCACGACTGAACAGACTGGAGGCGGGACTGTAGACAGTAGTCTCTTTAAGGGTGTTCACGTGGCAAATATTCATGATTTCATATTTGCCTGACATAGTGTTCGTTTTATTGACGTTACTTGAGACTGTAATTTTCCACTTGTAAGACTTTTTTGTCTCTCATAGTTTTCCCATAGCGGCATGTCAGTCAGAATTTGCGAGGTACGGGAACATAGGAGTACCAAAAACCACGTGACATACTCAAATGAAATAATTTACACTCAAATGATATATTATGTATGGGCCATATGCTGAACTATTTGAAAACACACAACAAATTATTTTATTGTTTTTAAAAATTGCCGTAAACTAAGTAAATTGTCATCATTTTCAGAATTTTTTAAAAAGTACGAAGGAATGTCATTGTGTGATTTTATATATTTTAGCATATGACCTATAATATTAATTTCAGCATAAATTATTTCCTTTGAGCAAGTCACTTGGTTTTTATTATTCCTATGTTCCCGTAACTTGCAAATTCCGAAATTTACGTGCCGCTATGGAAAAAACTACGAGAGCTAAAAATGTTTACAAGTGAAAATTGTAGTCACAAGTAACGTCTATGAAACGAACACTGTCTCGTGTAAATATAAAGTTATGATCGTTTGCCACGGGAACGCCTCTAACACTCAGGCTCAAAAGACCAAAGCAAGAATTTTAATATGAACAAATTCAAATGCCATGGAATTCGCCGGGAACACCCAGTAATGCAATGGAAATAAAAGAAATAACACAGGCTGGCCAAGCCGCTTACATTTTAACCGATTGCCTCCGCCTCGACCAGATGTGTTGGATTCTTGCTGGGTGGGTTTTAAATGTGTACCTCTAGGTGACTGGAGAAAGGTGTCAACGACTGATGAAAAACCGTAATAATGAGAAACTTCAGGGTAAGCTAGTTTAATTTCCAGGACGGCTACATGACATAAAGAAGACCAGGAGCCTTAACAGGCTGTGACACCGCATCTGTTGAAAATATTGTTTTCCGTATAGTAAATGAAAGGTGTGACAAATAACAGGCAAACATCACATTTCACGATTAGGTGAGATTATAGGGTTAAATTAGTACTAGGAGTTATTTAGTTTTAATTACCAGATAAGCGAGAGTTATTACCACAAATTTTAAATTAGCTTAATATCTTCATAACCATCCGTTAATATTTTGAATACAAAGTAAGTACTGAAAAGTAAGGTTATTAGCTATGTCACTAATGTCTACATATAAAAGAGTTGACTGACTGAATGACTGACTGATTTAATGACTGAATGGATGACAGACTGACACATCAAATTGAAGCCCAAACCGCTGGGTCTAGAAACGTGAAAATGTTTGTTGGTCCTCTTTAGGTCGTAGGCAAGCACCAAGAAGGGATTTTTCGAAATTCGACCCCTAAGGGGATGGAAAATGGGTGAAATCTACATAGCTCGAACCCGATGGCTTATCGTCGTTGGTCAATCATAAAAATGCATATTAGCTAATTTAAGGATTTTACGACATCCAGCATTTAAGGGGGTGAAAATTCCTTAAATGTGTTTTCGATTGATTATCGATATATATATATATATATATATATATATATATATATATATATATATATATATATATATATATATATATATATATATTCGGGATACAGAGTTGCTTTATACCGTAAACTAACGCTCATGTGAATACCCAAAAAGCATTTTTAGGATTTTTCGAAAAATTTCCCAAGGAGTAAAAAGGGGAAACATGAGTTTGTTATTACTCACCTGTATAAACTCGAACCCAACGCGCTATCGTGATTTTATTTCAGTTAGATACGTTTACAAATATCTAAGAGAGGACTTCAAGACGTTTCGAAATTATTTAATTAAAGGGGTGAAAAGACGTGAAATGTGATTTCGATTAATCTTCCATATCTATCGAACCAGTCGAGATATTGAAGTATTGTTTGCTTCAAAATGATGTTTACGTAAAGACCAAATATACAATTTCAAGATATTTTCCAAACTTGACACCAAAGAAGAAAAGAAGCGTAAAATGTCTATTCGTTTCATTATAGAAATGTGTCGATTCCTTGAACTTATAGGCATCGACGTTTTTTGCATAATATTAAGGCTTACCTAAATACCTGATATACGGTTTTTTTAAATGTGACACCAAATGGGATGAAAAATGATGATATGGGGTGAAAGGTGTTTTCAATTAATCGTCTATAGGCCTATATCTCGTACTCAACGGGATATCGTCATGGTTTCCACTGAAACGTGACAACCTTTTCCTCAACTGTCTATAATTTCTTTTTCTTTTTTTTTTTTTTTCCTCGAAATTTTAACCCCAAGGGTGTCGAAATACATGGAATGTGTTTTAGATAAATCTACGAGTGCTACCAAACCCCTCGAAATATAGAGTTGGTTTTCGCTTTATGATGATAAATACGTAAATACCCTAAACAGATTTCGGAACTTATCTATATCCCAATTTTTGGGCTGTGAAGGAATTAAATAAATATTTTAATTAATCGTCGATTAAGCTTTGACTCAATGGGTTAGCGTCGTGATTTTCATATCAGTTGGGTACTTTTACAAATATTTAACATGTGATGGTATGATTTTGCAAAATTGGTTTTCGGTTACTCTATGAAATCGACCCTTAAAAATATTAAGATATTTTTCTGCTTCAGAACGATGTTCAAGTAAATATAAAAAATAATTATCTTAGTTTTTATACTGTCAAATATCGACCGTAAGGGCGGGAGAGAGAACGTAGTCTTTGTAAACGTTCCAAAGAGCAAGTACGGCCATAGAGAAGAAATTTATACGGAAGTATACATTATGTAATCATATCGTTACACATGGTTGTACAACATTTATGTGACCGATGACTTATTTTCAATTAACTTCCTACGGTACATATTAAGGGCATTGTCATCAAAGGTCATGCTCGAGTAAATGAGTCATCATTCAACGTGTACTAACTATATCGTCCAAATACTCTTTCATATTCAAAGTCAGTTTTGATATGACTTTAAATAAGACCCGTGAAAGATGTTTGGCATGAATGGACTTCCCAGGACTGTTATTTTTTTTTCTCGCATAGGTAGCTATATCTACTTAGCCTGCTGAGGAGTAAGTTGAACTTGAAGACCGAGCTACTAATCTGGCGTACAAAGAGGTTCTGCAGTTGAAGTGAACACTCGCTGTTACGAGTAATACACGCGGCTGTGCTGCGGATATGCTTCCATAATAACTAACAGTGCGCTCCCGACTTTGCTCGCGTGTATTGCTCAAAGCAGATAATATTTACTTTCATTGGAAAACCTCTTTGTACACCAGATAGGCAGTTCAGTCATCAGGTGTTAAAATGACAAATCTGCTTGTTGAGTTAACTCTGCAGCAGGATAAGTAGCAATAGCTGCCCACGCGAAAAGCAGTCTTCAAGTTTGTCGTTGCCACTAACAGCGACTTCACGTGGGCCTGATTTATTGTCACAGCAAAGTTGACGTTGTGGGGTATTTGGATGAAATTCGTAGTTTACATTAAGATTGATTTCCCCCGAGCACAACCGTTGGCGATACTGCCCTCAGTAACATATTCGTTTTTCAAACCTTCACGCGAAATTAAGTGGCATTAGGGAATTTGGGCGGGATAAAATTTCGCTGAAATTTAAACGTATTTGATACCCCAATCTTGAGGCTAGTGAGATGGTATGTGTGGTTTGATGTCGAGGAACTTCAGTAGATAGTGGACTGCATAATCCATTTTCACCACTATTGAACGACTTCATCCAAATTACACTAACTTCATTTACCTTGCAGTTTTTGTATGTCAGCCTTCCACATTTGCTCAGTACTGAAAGGAATCTGAGCCCAGAACCTCCCGAATAATAGATCGGAGCTACAAAAAACTGCGCCACATATCGTTGAAATTATTCATGAAAACTAATATATATATATATATATATATATATATATATATATATATATATATATATAAATGAAAGCTGACTGATTGACTGGACTGACTGACTGACATATCAAACTGCAACCCAAACCACTGGACCTAGAATCGTCAAATTTTTTTGTGGGGGTTCCCCTCAGGTCGTAAGCGAGAACTAAGAAGGGATTTTTCGAAATTCGACCTCTAAGGGGGTGAAAAGGGGTGAAATGTGTTTCCGAAGAAACGTCGATAGAGCTCGAACCCGACGGCCTATCTTCGTGATATTTACTTTGATAGGACACTCGTAAAAATGCATATCAGCCAATTTAAGAATTTTTCGAAATTCAACATTTAAAGGGGTGATAAGACCTTAAATGTGTTTCCAATCAACTATCGATATCTATCGAACCCTTCGGGATAGAAAGTTGATATTCACTTCAAAATATTGCTTACGTAAATACCCAAAAAGAAGTTTTGAGTTTTTTTAGAAATTCTACCCCCAGGCAGTAAAAAGGGGCAAAATAAGTTTTTTTATGAATCGTCTATATCTTTGAAACACAATTGGCTATCGCCGTGATTTTAACTTTAATTGGTTACTTTTACAAATGTCTATGACAGGACTCAAAAACATTTCGAAATTATTTATTTTAGGGGGTGAAAATACGTGAAATGTATTTTCGATTATCCTTCCATATCTATCGAATCAATAGAGATATCGAAATGCTCTTTGCTTTAAATTAGTGCTTTTGTAAATATCCCAAGTACCATTCAAAATATATTTTCCGAATTCGGCCCTAAACTGGTTAAAAAGGGGTAATATGAGTTTTCGACTCACATGCGATACATATATCAATCCCATAGCTTTTTACATAGCGACGTGATTTTTGTTTAGGGTTGATGCTTACTCAAATACCTAAAAAGAGATTTCAGGAATTTTCGAAATTCGCCACCTAAGGAGGTGAAAAGGGGTGAAAAGTGGTGAATAGCGTTTTCAATTAATCGTCGATATATCATGAACTCAGCGGGCTAATGTTGTGTTTTTTACGTCCACGACATACCAATAAAGTAGTCTATTCAAAAACGTGATTCAACGGTTTTTCGAAATTTACTCTCTTAGGTGGTGAAAAAACCTTGAAAGTGTTTGAGATAAATCCTCGATACGTATCGAACCCGTCGAGATATACAATTAATTTTTGCTTCAGGATGATGATTACAGAAATTATCGCAAAACTATTTTAAGATTTTTCGAAATTCGATTTCTCAATACTGTGCAGTGGTCGTATGTGTTTTTTTTTTTTATGAATAATCTATTTTGATTCGACTGAACGGGCTAGCGTCGTGATTTGCACTTCAATTGGATACTTATACAAATGTATAAGATGTGAATTTAAAATATTTTGAAATTCGACACCCAAAAGTGTGAAAAAGCACAAAAATTTGTTTTCCATCAACCCATGATATCTATCTAACCAGTAGAGATATTGAGGTGTTGTTCGCATCAGAGTGATGCTTACGTAAGTATTTAAAAATTATATGTTAGTTTCTTTTTGCTTTATAAGACAACTTGATCATTAATAATAAAACTAAGTTTGTAAACGTTCAAGGCAGACGAACCGAAAAGCACGTACAAGCAGCGAGAAGTAACTTATACATGAGTCCTACTCTACAGTAACCTATCGAGACGTGGTGTTGTACAACCTCTATGAGTCCAGCAGGACACAAATAATTTATTTTTTAAAATAAAGTTTTATTTTCATGAATTATTTTGACGTTACATGACGCAGTTGTTTGTTACTCAGGTCTAAATTCCGGGAGGTTCTGGGCTCGAATTCCATTGAAAGCTGCGTGCGAACGTTCAATTCTGACACACAATAACTACAAGGCAGAATGAATTAGTGCAATTTACATGTAGTCGTTTAAATGGGGTAAAATTGCAGTTCGCTTTACACTTAGGTTCCTCTACAACATCAGCTGACATATCGTCGGTATACTGCCAAAAGTGATTAAGTCATTAATGTTATTTTGTTTAAAAACACTATTAAATTGTAGATATTAACAAAATGTGGTAAGTTTCTATACTGTGACGCAACTGTACGAAATGACGAATATACTTAAAACTTGGGCAATTGTTCGTGAACAACATATACATATTCCTAGCATTTTTGTCATTTTATCTTATTTTGACTGGGTCATTTTTGGCAGTAAAACGACGATACTTATATCATCTCACTAATATTAAGTTTGCGTTACCAAATACGTTTCCGTGAAACCTTTTCCCACTGAAACTTTGTAATAGCAATAAAGTTCCAGTGAATATTTTGAAAATATATAATTGAGGGCACCGTCACCAATGGCTGTACACAGGGTAAACAGATGTTTTTCATTCGATTAACCTCTTACCTTAGGTGTCTGTAACTACCCCACAGCGTCAAATTGGCAGGGCTATAAATAAGGCCCAGGCAAAGTCGCTGTTAGTGGCAGCGACAAATTTAAGACTGCTTTTCGCGTGGACAGCTATAGCTACTTATCCTGCTGCAGAACTAGCCGCTTGGACATTTTAACATTTAATGACTGAAGTACCAATCTTGAGTACAAATAGGTTCTTCAATTAAAGTAAATATTACCAGTTGCGAATAATACTCGCGAGCAAAGCCGCGGGGGACTGCTAGTTTAAAAATAAAATATAACTTCCTAGGCTCATAGAGGATGTACAACACCACGTCTCGATAGAGCTGTGGAATGAAATATCCTGTATAATTTATTTCTCGCTGGTCGTACTTACTTTTCGAATTGTCTGCCTTGAAAGTTCATAAACTATTTTTTTTTCTTTTTAAATAAGTTATCTCACAAAATAGAAAAGCTTGCATTAGATTTTTTAGGTATTTACGTAATCATCATTCTGACGCAAAACCTTCTGAATATTTCTACTGGTTAGATTAGTATCATCGAATGATATAAAACATATTTTATGCTTTTTCACCCCCTTTAGGTGTAGAATTTCAAAAAATCTTAATTCCACACCTTAAATATCTGTTCAAGTATCCAATTAAAACGAAAATCACGACGATAGATCATTCGGTCAAAGCAAAATCGATCATTAGTTAAAAATCACAAATAACCCCTGTACAATACTAAGAATTTGAATTTTGAAAAATCTTAAAATTTCTTCGCTGTCATTTACTTAAACATCACCCTGAAGAAAAAATAAACTGAATACCTCGATGGGTTCAATATATATCGAAGATTTATCTAAAACACATGCCAGGTCTTCTCACCTCCTAAGAGACTGAATTTCGAAAAACCCTTGAATCTCATTTGATGCGTATTTACTGGTGTCACTTGAACGTGGAATACACAATAGCCCTCTGGGTTCAAGAAATTATCGATTATTAACTGAAAACACATTTTTTTAACCTCCTTGAGTGGTGAATTTCGAAAATTCGTGAGGTTACTTTTCAGGTGTTTGAGTAAGCATCAATCTTAAACAAAAATCGCGTCGCTTTATAGGACATCAATGTGGTCAATGTACATTGATTGTGAATCGAAAACACATTTTACCCCATTTTTTACCTCTTTGGGGCTGAATCAGGAAAATATATTTAAATGATATTTTGAATATTTACATAATCATCAATGTAAAACAAGAAGCACTTCGATTTCTCGACTAGTTCGACAGATATAGAGGAATAATCGAAAACACATTTCACGCATTTTCACCCCTTTAATCATCAAATTTCGGAACGTCATGGTGTCCTGTCATAATATTTGTATAGTAACGAATTGAAGTGAAAGCACGACGACAGCTAATTGTGTTCCAGTGATATATAAAATAAAAAAAAAAACTTATTTTCCCTTTCTACTGCATGAGGGTCGAATTTCAAAAAATCACTAAACAACTTTTTGGATATTTACGTAAGCAACATTTTGAAGTGAAAACCAACTCTCTATCCAGAAGGATTTGATTGATATCGATAGTTGATTGAAACTCCCTTTAAGGTATTTTCACCCCCTTAAATGTTAAATTTCGAAGAATCCTTAAATTGGCTGATATGTATTTTATGTGTGTCCCATTAAAGTAAAAATTACGATGATAAGCCGTTGGGTTCGAGATCTATCGAGGTTTCTTCGGAAATGTACTTCACCTCTTTTCACCCCCTTAAAGGTCGAATTTCGAAAAATCATTTCTTAGTGCTCGCCTACGACCTGAGGGGAAACCACACAAACATTTTCACGATTCTAGGTCCAGTAGTTTTGACTGCAGTTTGATATGTCAGTCATTCAGTCAGTTAGTCAGCCAGGGTTCTCTTTTGTACATAAAGATATTGAGTGTTTATTTCTTCGTCTTCTGTGCGGTCCTATACCATTACGATGAAATGTTGGTAAGTTTTCCGTGCACGTACAAAGATTTCTACAAAATAAATTAACAAGGGAAGGCAAAACGAGGCAGAGGGATAAAAACAAGACACCCACAAAAATTGAGTACAAATAAAGTTTGGTGAGTTGTGTGTTCGCCTGCGAAGGTTTGTGCCAAAACAAATCATAGTTGGGGGGGGGGGTATATTGGAGGCAAAATGCTGTATAGCGGAACAACGGGATACCCAAACATTTTTATGAAAGAAGTTTACTTTTCAAAATGTTTCTAAAATATTCATTACCGGCTCCTAACATCATTTTGCCCCATTTAGCACTTTTCCAAACCTTTTGTTTCAGTACTATTATCTAAATTATTTGAATTCCCCGCTTAAGAAGTTTGCGGGTAGGCCTACCAGCTAGTAAAATATATTCAAATAAATCTTGCCTGAATGTTTAATCTGGAAAAAAATTACAATATATTCTGCTGGTCTAGTTCCACTGGTTCTTACAATGTTTTGTCTAATTTTTTGAAATTGTTAATTCTATGAGAGCACATTTCTTTAAGATAATAAAATTTACGGTTTTGTCTAATATGTCAGTTAACCTAAATGTCGTTAGTTACATAATTAACTGAATTCGTAGTACTTACTGTCTTGAAAAAAATCAGCCAACATTACGAAACCCATTTTAAAAACGTTGCCAAACAAATTTTTGATATCTTCTCTTGTTTAGTTTAAAAAAATAATTATCGCGAAAACAGAAGAAACAAAAATTATAATAATTTGTTTTAATTATAGTTACATTTGTGCGAGATATAGTTTGTATTGTAGACATACGCTGTGCTACTTATTTACTGAAATAAATATTATAAACTATCATAGTTTTTATATAATGGCATGTCGAAGTCCAAATGTGCACAAAATGGTTTTATGTAACATAATTCACTCTGAAGGACAGTGTCACGGGCTACGTCAAAACACGTACATAAATCGCATTTGAATTTTATTTCGTACTTTTAAATTAATTCAAGAAACTAGTCGATTTTTAAATTAAAATTCTGTGTTTTCAAATATAAAATGAATTTCAATGCGGTTTTTATACAGATCTTGACGTTATAGCCTGTGACGCTATTCTTGTAAGTGGATTATTTAATTTCTGCAAGTCAGTTACCGTAAAATATTTTTATGCATATTAAGATTTTCTGACATGTTATCACACAAAAACTATGAAAGGTAAATTATTTTCATTGCAGTAAAAAATAGTCACACTATATTAGTATAAAATAAACCAAAACTCGTACAAATATAAAAGTTGTTAAATCAGTTAAAATGTTCGGTGAACCGCCGCCTTATTTGCCCTACGTCTGCGAGGGAAGAAGACGGGAGAAAACACCTCGGGGTCCCAGGCCTTAGTTCACTTTACCTCAGTATACAGCTTGCTTTTATTTATTACTTCAGATTATCGGTGGAGCAGACATAAAACTATATTGAACTGTATTATAATCAATAAACTAATTTAGTTATGTCAGGTGGTAGTTTAAATTTACACTTGAACATTAACAGTTAAGGTAACCATGGCTGGCCGAATGGCTTAGTAGTTTCGTATATCGTTTATTAATTTTTGCACCAGCAATGTGGCTGTGCGAGACAATGGATGTGGTGAATGTGCGGATATAGCGGTGATGTTGTTAAGCACAGGGGTGGATATGACGGTCGTGATCTTAATTTACGTAACTGAGCTGTTTTATAATACACTTGAGCAGTTAATGCAGTATTACTTCGCGAGCCAAGTTATCCCGCTGTATTGTCTTGGCGTCCTAATACTGGTGTACATGCGGAGTTCCTGCCCGTCAATCTTTAGTGCGTGCATAGTAAAATTTAAATCGCATTCCACCAAGAGTGTGCTAATGAATCCGGATTAAAACGTTAATTTTAACACACCAGGACTGGACTGAAGAAGGAGTGGAGCGAGATAATCCAGTCCAATCAGCGAGGTGGACTGGGATGTAGAACCTGGATTGAAATGTTTACTTTAAAACAACCATTAGCTTGAATTGAACGAAGACGATGCGGTCGCCACATTGAATCATTTCTTTAGTAATGCAAGACGTTAGAATCACCTATGTGAAAAAATAATAAAAATAAAAGTTCTTAACATTTAAATTCAAACAAAATGTATAACAAATGTTAGCTTTTTGTTTTCCAAAAGTAATTTTCATCTGCAGTTCTATTTTTGGCAATAGGATGTCTTTATATACAATCTGAGTTCACACCATGTTTAGATTTAAACCTGGATCGAAAGTTTTATTTTACTAGAAACGCATTTCAGTCCACGTTCACTGTAGGTTCGCTCCATGTTGACTCCAGTCCAAATTCAGTTCAGCCCGGAACCTTACTATAAACGATTTGCTCTTTACGTTGTCAGGTGAGATAGCTTGCCTACCTTCAACTAGGAACGGAAATTGTCTATGCAGCAACTGCGGACTTGAACTTTTGAGTAATACAGCTGAGTCTCGCTAGGCTGAATGGTTTATAGCCTGTAAGTAGCAGAACAGGGCTGCAAGTATATAACATCAAAATTTCCAAAAACAAGAATATTGCTATAGTGTACCGGAAAACTATGGATACCAAAAAACGTAGACAAGAATAAAACAAGGTGCATCAAAACGGCGACGAATAATCGACGAAAACAACACTTAATTATGGTTTCTTTATTTTGTTGATGTTTTTATAGAGTTTAGTCGGTAAATATTACTTCGGCATTTTCAGCAACTTGGCACTTAACGTTCACTCTATATCGGAGTCAGTGAATGTTCACAAATATTCCAGTGGTTTTCACAGATTCTGAATGGAGCAGTTCAAACTTATTGAATAAGTGAAAAACCACTTTGAAGTCAGTAGATATTTACTGACTCACTTTTTGGAATGTTGACACTATAAATTGGAATTGGTGTATATTCACTTATTTAGCAAGGGTATTTTTAAATTAATCTATAAGTTTAAATTGTTCTTCCAAAATATATGAGAACTACTGAAATATTAGTGAATATTCACTAATTCCTATTTGTAGTGTTGGCTCTTATTAGCTATAACTATATTAAAATTCTAAAGTTTCACGAGAAAATGAAATAATAAAGTTTTAACCAGCACTCTTCACGTGGAAGTTATTTATATCCATCTTAGTGTGTTTTCGGTAAACAGCTGACGCTGGTAAGCTTATCTGTTATAGGGCTCAGCTTCAGTGATCTTCGGACGTCATCCTCAGTTGAGATGAAGTTTGGGCGTCGATGTCGCAGCCCTAGTTTTATGTTCGGTCACGGAGTAATCCACCTTCCCAGGGAGAAGTCACGTACTGTAGCGGGTGGGGGGTGAGGGGAGGGGGACGACAGCGTCGACTCGTAAAAGCAACCAAACCCTCGCGACTTTCATCGGGCCGTCGCTCCGTCCTCGCGGTAATCACAATGACAAACAACACGGCCTCAGCGAGGTCCTCCAACCCCTGCCTGTGTCTCGCAGCGAGTGTTTGCAAAGTCTCAATACACACCCTCCCCCTCACCCACCTCCAACCCCAGTGTCCTCGTGTAGAGGGAGAAGTTGTCACTTGGCGACTCGCGTCAACACTAGACTCGCGCGCGCCAAACTGATTGATTGTCCTTTGTTCTGCGGATCAAGCCCAACATAAATGTTTTACGTGCTGGTGCTGGTTATATAGGGAGAGTGGGCCAGTACTTAGCTCGGCGGGATACATCCCCTAGGCTTTGTAATACCATGACCATGAGTTCAATTCCCCTAGGGACACTCTATACTTATATTACATATAAATATCGCATGTAAGACCAGACTGCTATACGAAACATACAAGACAAATTAAATACATCCGTGTTTTCAAAACACTAACTTGCGTATTCAGATTAAATATTAACTTCACATACCTTACGCCGATTGTTATAATAAAACCTCTTTGTTTTGCCACAAAAATTTATCTTCGCATCTACTGTAGATACGAAAAATAATACTTCGTGAAGTAAAAAAAATAATCTTCGTCCGCATTGCAAGTTATAACAGTACCGATAAAACTGACGCAAGTACAAACAGCTACATGTACTTTTAATAAAGGGTGAATGCTTATTCGAGCGGCAATGTGCGAACCTGCTCACACAGCACATCATATGAAACAAAATGATAAAGAGACGTGAAGTTTGTTTCTTCAACTGCTGGGTTACAAGAATAACACAAAATGCCAGTAGCTCTTGCAAAAAGAAAAATTTTTTATTTTACTCCTGATA
The DNA here is from genome assembly GCA_003012365.1 of Medauroidea extradentata. Taxonomy (NCBI): domain Eukaryota; kingdom Metazoa; phylum Arthropoda; class Insecta; order Phasmatodea; family Phasmatidae; genus Medauroidea; species Medauroidea extradentata. The sequence goes on along the minus strand of PNEQ01007209.1, from coordinate 11,296 downwards.
GTCACCTTCTAAGCCCTTAGCAACGCACGGAACTGGCAAAATAACTTCAAGTGTGTGGGTGTCTGTCATTTTACCACAGAACTTTGCAGTCGCGTCGCAGTTGCCTGAAAGGAGCAACGAGGTAGCCCATTGAGTAGCAGAAGTGTTGTTAAAAAAACAGCCATAAAAGTAAGTTACCAAATGTACTGTTATTTACTTTACTACAGAGAAATAAATAAAGCCAGTTCTTGGAAGTAGAGGAATTCGTAAGTTTTAACATTTATTTCTGTATATATATACATTAAAAATAACATATATTTAGCAAGGTGTATCATCCATGTTAAATTTATTTTTATTCAGAACTAGCTGACCCGGCAGACTTCGTACAGCTTAATTAAATTGCAATAATGTCCTGTCAAAATGATTTGTATCTGACATTTTTTTTTGTTCCTACATATTTTATAGTCGGGGCAAAAAATTCTCCTGAACAGAACCGTCACCCTGGTGATAGGGCGTTGTGAATAAGAAATATAATTAAATAGCTGACCCGGCAGACATTAGCTGTCCCTTTGCGGCTTCGCCCGCGTGTACTATAGAAAAGAGTAACTAACTTTTAGTTACGTGTTAATTGATGGTGATACTATATTCTTTATTATACTATATTCACTGTTTATCTTTAAAACATCAAATACAAACAGATTTGTCCAGTCCACTGCGCTAAGCGTACTTTAATTGCAGAACTTCTTTTTTTTAATTCATCTTTATTTCTCTATAAAACAGCTGCCCGGGTGCGGGTTCCACCGCAAAACAGCTGCCCGGCATTTAACAGCTAGCGTACTCAATAACAGTGTAAAGAGCGCGCGCAATACGTTGTATGATGTCATAGTAATTCCCATCGCAAAGTCTTGCACCGGATACGAACCCGTAACCCCACCCCTCCCACACCACAAACTTTATACAATACCTGAATGAATGCTTAAGGCCTCGACAAAGGAACATACCTACATTGTTTAAACAACAATAGCAATAAAGCTCAAATTGAATCTACTTTTTTACGGTTTTTTTTCCGGCAATTATTCGAATTTTTCTCGCCGTAGAAACCATCTTTGAAGTTCAACGAACATTAAAAAAAAAGAATTGGCCAAATTGGTCCAGGCGTTGTTGAGTTATGCGCTTACCAACACATTTTGCAATTCATTTTTATATTATAGATTTATTTTAACAAAATATAAAAGGTTGTATTATGTTTTATAGCCCGTGACCTCTAGTATATGTTGTATATTTCAGTAAGTCTATGTTGGTCCTCGTAGGGTGTCTTCTGCTGTAACACGCAAATATTTTCTTTGAGATGCTGTTGTGGGAATACTATGCATGATAAAAGTTTTCCTTGGAGGATAATGTAGCCAATAGTAACGTCTGCAAAACAACTCTAGAAGTATTAAAATAATGCATTTGGCACACTTAAATGCCTTAAGCTGACAGATACATTTATTAAATCAATACGCAGGAATCGCAAACGCGTACTTAAAACTGGAGAAATACACTTCTTGCAGTGTATTAGCCGGATTTTATTTTCTTCAGTTACTCACGTATGTTCACTAAATGTTCAGAGTCACAAGACTGAGTGTTTTACCTGAAGCGGTAGCATGTCTTTCTATTTTTGGTTCCATCAAATTGGGCTGGTGTGGAATTTATGTTACTCTTCCTTTCTTAGTCGTGGAAAAAGTGGGTGAAATTCCATGCTACATTTATCCCTAACTTTTCATTCGTTACATCTACAGTGCCGCGCTTAGCTCAGCGGCTGAGGTACTTCCCCCACCCCCCTTCAACAAGACGATCCACGTATGTTTCCCGTTGGGATCGACATGTATTTGCTCATTTGCCAAACAACGTTGATAATCGACAGGATTTCTCTGGAATGTCCCGCTTTTCCCGCTCTGTCATTCTGTCGTTCATCTCACTCACACTCATCGGCTCTCAAGGCTTCGTTGTTAAGGAGCGTTCCAAGTTAATAATGTACCATTATTTCATGATGATTCGTTTATTATAATTTCTCAAAGAATAATTTACCTACAACAGTACAACTGTTTTGAAGCAAAGATAACAACTACTGTACAGTCCATACATACCTTATAAGAATTCCATTATTTGACTGATGATCATAAAAAGTAGGACAATGTAAACTAAAACATTATGCATTCTTTCGCCACCATGTGCTTTCCAGCTGACAGTCAAAACATGTCAACAGTTAAGGTATATTATGATTGCAATAACATCCAATGTGTGTTGTAATATTCTTTTGATTTTTTTTTTTTTAGATCTCAGACAAGTCATGTATTTTCAATACTAGCTGCACATTAATCTTACTAGGGTTAGGTGGCAATGTTAATGTAATTATTTCATATTACAGTAATAGATAGCCTACTCTACAGATGTTAAGTCAATATAATCATTCAAATTTTAGCATTATAAATTGTATATTTTCCTAAGTAAAATCAAAATTTATAAACAAACATTTATAGGCAACTTATGTTTTTTTTTAATTTCACAACCTAGACGGAAATAATATATCACTAAAAAAACGTATGTAATAAACAAACATGAGTAGGCTAATTTCCCAGATTAGCTTTAAATGATTTTGTTGATTAACACACATGATTAAGCAAGTACACTTTTATGACTGGGAAATATATAGGCGTAGGTCTTCTGGCCTTATCTTTTGGTAATATGTAAGCCTACATTTTTGTAGCTGACAGACACAAAATCTCACGTGGACTTGATATTAACCACTTACTTGCTTTAAAAATAAAATAAACACGTACTTTTTCGTACAAAAATAATTTATTGTGATGGCGCCTTGAAAAGCATGTTTACATAGGGCCTATAGGACTACAGCAAGAACCGTAAGTGTTTACACACAAATTCTGTTAAAATAAAATGTAGGAATTTTTTTTAAAATTTTCTGTAGCTCTTTTCTCTGGATGGATTACGTACTTATTACTTAGTGACTGTTTTTTGTAGACAATCGACGCTCCTACAAGTTCTCGTCTTCCGAAACACGCCTTAATATCCCGTTGCCGTTGACGATTACATGCCGGGTATTTTAATCTCTGCATTGCAATATATTAATTACATATACGCACAAAATATTAAAATAACATACTACAAGAATAACAAAAGCACACGACCACACGAGAATCTCAAACACTCGCAAATGGCCGCCCTTTGTTTTGGTTACGGGTCGACAGATAACGGTGCGATTGTTTGTAAATTAAGTATAAAATTACGTGATTTGAAGATGATAAAATAGTTAACTGATTAATGCTGGATACGGATCCGTGTTATTATATTGTGTTTCTTCCAAAATGCTTACTTATTTTTCACGTACTATAATACACATTATTTCCAATGTTGGCAATGGAAGTTAACAGATTTGTTGATCAGGGCTGCTACTATTGTTTCATAAGGTCATACGATCTCGTCTTGTTGTTTTAAATGATATGTTATTGTGCCACGTGTTTGGCACGTGTTAAAAATATTGGTAGCATCGGCTGTTGAAACACGGAATTCTTCCATGGGATAGTGTCTGTTTCTATAGTCGAAGTTTTGATAATGGAATATCAGTACGACTTTTAAAAAAAATTGGGAATTCAGCGAAATATTGTAATATAGAACCATCCATTTGTAAGTAATATTCTTCTATTAAACAAATAATTTTACTATAGTAACCTAGATTCCTTTTTATTAAAATGAATCCATATCTATATTAAAAGCCTTATGTAACAAATTTCTGTGGTAAGTACAACGACTAAAAGCGAAGCGTGATTTCTCTTATAAGGTCCGTCCTTCTCTTGTAAACTCACAGATACTCCTCTCCGGTCAATGTCACAACTTGGTTTCCAGCCTCAGCGTGTCTTCTCAATGAAGAACACGCCCAGTTGTTGCTCAAAGTGTTCGTCCGTCAGCCGATGTTTAGGTTTCAGTTATGTAGGGAAGCCCCTTAAGAACCCCCCCCCCCGCCAGCTGAAACCTCTTCACTTGTTACCTCAAAATTCGGACAAGTTTCGGTGCACGAAAAACAGTACAGTTTTTAGTTTGTAGAATCTTCCATTATGAGATGCTGTCTTGCGACAAATTTTCTGTTTGTGTCGGCTTATGAAATTATATAAACAGTAACAAAATATATCGTGTCAAATGCTGAGTAACCCAGATGAAAAAAAAAAAAAAAAAAAAAGACAAATATTTTTACTTGCCTGCTTTGTGCTATAGTTATGGTGTCTTATTCCATGATTTTTCGACGTTTCCACATAGGAATTGTTGTAATTTATTATCTGTATCACCGAATTGTTAAAGGCCATATTACACAGTACCTGCTACCGTAGAAGCTCACCTACCAGGCCGTTATAAAGACCACCGTGCAAGCTGCTATAACAGCTGTTACATAAGCTGGTCAGGCATATTGATATTACACGATACTAACTACCGTCACTGAAGGAAAGCGATGTAAATGCGCATGCAAGTAGCCAACACTCCAGGAACGGCTCCAGCTGTCTATGTTAATTTGTTTGTAAAACAAATGATATGGGAATGATATTTGTTGCAAAATGAAACTTTGTATCAGTATCAATAATGTCAAAAATATGTAAATACATAATCTTCGATAATAACGAAAAACACAATTTTCAATATACTAGAGACGATAGTATGATAACTAAACTATGTAATCAACACGAAGGCTCCATGTGCAGGGTGGTCTTGTGGTGGCATGCTTGCTCCACTGACGTAGAATTTTTTTCTCCGGTTTGGGGCTTATATCTCAGCCAGCCGGGTAGCTTTTTTAAAACTTATTTATACGATCTGTTATTCTTTCATACTAAATTACGTGTTTTTTTAAAAGTATTTGTAACATACATGTGCATGAATACAAAATCTATAAACTATTTTTATAGCTAGGAGATATGTTAACTGGCTGTCATTTACTACCAGTGACGTAAACATCCACAAACTGGGCTGTAAACTATTGTTTTATTATGATCGTTTGCAATTACGTGTTATGATACGATAGAAACTGGCGTGATATATTTGGTACGTTTACATAGCATAATACTGATATAAATTGTCGACCTTAGCTATAGAACAGCACACTACTTAACGTAATTTTTTATACATATGCGTCACACATTTGAACAATTCTTCATTACTTTTTGAAAAAATAATAGAGTCCGTTAGTATCCAATTTATTTACCTCAAACTTCCTAAAATCATATTGTAAAAGTAATAAAAAATTGTAAAGAAAAAATTGAAACTGTTTGTTGGTCTGCACGTTTTCATACGATATATTTATATCACAGATTAACTTTCAAGAATTATCTTGAAATGATTCTGCATGGGAAATTAATGAAAGATTATATCATTATTTATGTAAAGCAGTTTACCTAAGATTTGTCGAAGAGAAAATTTTTATAATTCAATTTGAATAAACTTTACGGCTCAAAAACTGAACTTACAATACAATTGTCTTAACACTCGTCCTTAAACTGGGATAATTACATCTGGTATATACCTAGGCGTTTCAAGTAGCACTGTGTGAGACGATTGTTTTGACCATTGTTCAGCGAAGTATTTAACAACTTGTGACAGCCTTAGCCAGATATTCCATCGTGAGCACGGAACATCTGCGGTGATATCCTCCGAACTGGCAGACCGTCAACTGCCGGTCTCACGAGCGATGCAAGCAGGGAGGAGACACATCTGGTCCTCTGTGAATAGTTTTTCAATTATGTTTTAATATCGGGGCGGCTGCATCAAGGCAACTGTATCCGCGCACGCGCCTATCCTACATAGGATGCGCACACAATGTAGCGAGAGAGATTACAACTGGCCCCGGGGGTAGGATAGGGGAGGAGGAGGGGTGCCGCGTGGCGCGGGACACGTGACCACAGGCCACGCCCACCAGCCTACCCCCACCCCTTGTCAAGGTCGGTGCTCCAGTGCCACGCGACTCTTAAGAGCAGTACTCGAGGGAGTAGTGTAGCATTAGTGTTTGATTTGCGTGAGAGAGTGTTTGTATAACACTGGAGCATCGCGGGGGAAGGCGGTTAATAACTGTGGGAGCTGTGTTGAGCGCCACATAGTCCGGGGACTCGAGTTACTAGGGCGGTGCTGATAGGTCTTTGTCGCGAGGCACAGTTTAACAGGGGCAGGGGGAGCCATTTGCAGCTAGCATAGGCCCGTCAACGCCCACGTCACGTGTGCCAGCACGCACGCCCTCCCGCAATGATTGCAAACAGAAATTGTTTCTTCCGCCTCTTCCCTCCCTCCCCCCTCTACCACTACACCAGTCTACATTAGTCTGAACAACTACTCTTCAACTAGGATACAGTTTCACCACTAGGTGGCTATCTCGTACGCTACTCAACTTAAGCAAAGAAGCTTGTGAGTTCAAAAATACAGCATCATTTGTTTAAATATATTTTGTGACTTGTCTAGTGCATTGAATAAGGCCTGCGATATTCCGACGAAAAGAAATAACAGATTTAGTTTCATTTCTTTGTAATACAGGTTGTATGCTTACTCGAAATGAACTAAATGAAATTGTTAAGTGCGTTGAAATCGGATTTATAAACACTTTACATCTGTAAACGAAAATAATTTTAGAAATTACCAGCAATTCATTTGGCCTTCAAACACTCAATATATTTTCAATTACTTTGAGTTTTAAATTCGTCTTTGTAGATTATTGTTAAATAATTATTGTTGCACTAAGCGTGTTTTTCTCTTGCTCTAAAATACCCAGAGAAAGACTTGCTTGCGGTAACAAAAAATAAAACCTAGTTATACGTTTGCATATTGGCTAACAAACATCTATTTACTTTCGCATATTTTTCGTGCTGAACCAAGAATTTGCAACAAAACAAATGTTATCGTAAAATAAAATAAAATATACTATTTCTTGGGTTAACTGTATTGCCTGAAACAAAAAAAAACTTGTGGGCATTTCAGCTGTAGGCTAAGTATTAAAATCGTCATTACAAAAGCAGTTATAATGAGTAAATTGTATACAAAACCTTCTGTGGATGTGACCAATTTCAGAAGGGAATTTCGTGTAAATTTGGAATTTATATCGTGCAACTAATACTGAATATTAACACCGGAATTTCTATCTTTTCTGGATTCTTTAGAAACTCTGAATTCAGTCTGTCAGTCCCACGAGGTGTTTTATATCTCTGAAACTCGCTCTTGGTTTCCTGTATGAGACAACCGCACACCGGCGCGTCTCCAAGGAACAGCGACCTACGAGCGTATATACCATTGGTAGCGAGAAACAAAGAGTCTTAACTTAAATGTAGACTCGCCCGAAATCCTTGGCCAACGACGCCTGCGATCGCGGCAACCGAAGGGACGTCAACGGCCTTTTGACGACCACAAAGAAAGCAAATCTTAATGAGATACGTGGACTGCCGCGAGTGTCTGCGGTGACTCCGGGCACGTCCACACCTCATGACGGCCACAGCAAGAGTACCACCAAGCTCCCTAACCGACGCTTTCGCGGCCCTCTCTATAAAAAAACTCCTCCCTCCCCCTTACTCTCCAACCAATCGTATTCTTGATGGGCGGCTGACAAAACTACATCCGGCCTTTCCTCCGTATCGGTTCAATATACGTTTTCAAAATTGACACAGGCTAACATTAAATATTCGAACTTATTTGCAACATTTGGGCCCTTTAAGATAACTAATATTAGAATTAATATTTAATTTCACTGCAGGGGTAAGTGAAGCAACGGCACTGTGCTGGCCTGCTGTCAGCCTCTGAGTTGTTTCCCAAACCATTCCAAGGTCTGCGGCTAGTTCTCCAGCCCATGTCTACAGCTTTCTCTTTCCTACGGCGCGGAGGGTGGAATAGCCATTAAACAATTCAAAACTCCTCTCAAACCCTTGGCCTCTCGCCAGGATGCAATACTTTATTGAATATAAATTACATAAAACAAATTATTGTGATTGGGTAGGATTAAACAAACAATTCTGAATGCGATGAAATTTCAACGGGCTCTCTACAACTATTCTAACACAACTTAATGTATTTACATTGTACCTTATATTTAACCAATATGACTGGCAAAGACGCCTATTACAAATAATAGCTAATTTTAAAAATTAAATTCGGATCTCATCCATTGTACTAAATCTCTATTGCATACTCGTTCTTATAAGAACAAATTCTCATGCTTAATTTTATAAATACGATTTTTTAAATTCACTCTCCAGCTTAACTGATTTTGAAGCAAGGTCATTCTGAATAAATTTGCCCACGTCATTTTTGTGGTATAAACTACCCAGCGCAGTTAGTAACTCATTAATGCTAATATCAAAACCTATATACAAGTGGAAAGGGATTAGCTTTTATTACTCTCCATGTAATACGTTTTGTATTTGTTTCATAGACTTATTTCAAGAGTTACTAGATTGAGACACCGCAGTACTAGCAAACTTATATCTTGACAGGAACATTTCGATAGCCATGAATCTTACCATCCGTTTCACTACTCTTACGTGTACAGGAAACTGTTACTCTGAATACAATAAGTAAAATGGAACTGTGACATAAAAGTCACTGAAATACAGTCATTAAACTCCCGCCAACTTTCGAGAAAGTTGTTCTGAAATGTTTTATTTTCTCAACTATTATTCATACTGAGTATAATGTCATGGGTTTATAATATTTTGTAGAATGAAATTCTTCTTACGTAACGGCACTGCATATTTTTAAATTAACTATCCAAAATGTTTTTGTTATTTTTAAGCTGGGTTAAGTGGTTGACAACAATGCATTACCTGGTACGTTTACAAACAGTGCTACTTAAGCAATATTGAAATCCTGAAAGAGAGCAAATGTTGCAAAACCACTACATAGAAATGTTGGAAATGGTTTGTACTATTGAGCATAATTTCTAAAAAAAACATAAGTTTATATAATTATGGCTAATTACCGATAACCTAGCCCATAGTGCAAACATTAGACTCAAAGATTATAACCTGTGCTTTTGACAGGGCGTAGTGTTTGCGCTATGAGCCATACAATGGCTCAACGCTCTCCGTCTGAAGTCTGTAATGCATGCTGCATACGTACTTCCGAATGTTAATGCCAACAAAACTGTCTGAACTGTTTTCGTGATTGCAAACACAGCCATGTTACAAACAGAAGAAACGTCATGACCTCTCACATTTTCAGAGACGCAAGCTCACCTATTTATTACTGTACTGTTCCTAGAACTGAATTCTAATAAATTTCGTTCGAAATTTTGGCTTTAAAGGGCTTGTAGCTATAGCTTCTTTAATAATCATTTTAAAGAATAAATGTTGATTCTGAAAGTTGAGTATTGTGTTTTGGTGAGGTATTACCGCACGGAGTTATTCGGTGTTGGATTATTGCCAGTATGACGTACACAATAATCGACATGTTTTAAATGCTTGGTACCTAGTATTTTCGTTCACAAGACACGGCTGAACCGATGGAGTGCCAATAACAAACTAGTATTGCGATGTTATTACAGTATGATCAATGTTGTTTACAGTGAATGTTCACCATAGTCTGTGCGCTGAGCACATCACACGCATATATGCAGTATTGCCTATGCTCTAGGCTATGCATACCTGTGGGGATCTTCAAGCACGTTTTGGGCATAAACAGCAAGTTTAAGACACATGCAACAGAAGGAAATTTTTGTTACATGAGTCACAATACTCAATTAACCTTCAAACTTTTGACTTTCTTGACGCAACAAAAGTTGTAGGCAATACAAGGCTGGCTTCTCCTGTTATTTTCTTTAACGCGGAAGGACCCAACGAGCATTTACTGTGGGATGAACCTTGGCAAAATATTTATCCAATCATGACATATCATACTAAAAATATGAAATGGTTGTCATTATAAAAAAACACACGATAAACAAGTCAGCTGTGTATATATTAGTCTACATTTGTGCCACGTTTGTTGAAATTCTAGAAAATGTTTCCTTTACACATGTTAAATTGCGCAAAAACTATAAAAATGACTACCGTTATGAAACTATCAACACAGGATAAACGAAATACTTAAAGGTCAAGTTAAATTTGTATGTAGTATATGTGTCTGATGAAATTCTAAAAAAAAATATTTTCTAAGATTTGTAACACTATACTAAAAATATAAAAATAGCCGCCATTTTGTAATCAAAATACACAAAAGTGAAGTCAGCTTTGTATGGAGTATATGTGCACTAAGTTTGATAAAATTCTGAAAGGAATTTCCTAAGATATGTATTACTATGCTTGAAGTATAAATATGGCCGCCGTTTTGAAAGCATGAACATAGTATGATTGAAATACACTAAAGTAAAATCAGCTTAATTTGTCTACTATGTTAAATGAAATTCAGAAAATAATTTCCTCGGATATGCCTTACTATACTACAAACATTAAGAAATGGCCACCACGTATGGACGAAATGCATAAACGTCAATACACCTTACTATATGCTTCATGTGAACCGAGTTTGATGAGATTCTAAAACGCGGTTCCTTGCATATGTAGCTCGATGTAATATTGCTAAAATAGCCAGTATTCTGAAAATACGAAAAGGGCATAAACTAAATATACAAAAGTCAAGTCAGATTATTAAGTAGTATGCCTATATGTGTACTAAGTTTGATAAAATTCGGTCAAGGGGTTCAAATGTTTTTAATTTGGACACACACACACACACATACAAGCACACACAAACATTCAGGCACACACACACATACTGACACATACTCATACAGACACACACAGAAAGAAAGCTGATCTCATAAGTTATTTCTTCCTCCGGAAAGTAGGCTGAAATGTTTTGAATATCTACCACATACATAAAAAATTTAGTTGCTCTAACTCCTGTGTATCGCGTGTTGACTACCTGTGAGGCACCACATTTTCTACGTATATTTCTGGAAAACGGTTCATTTGAGATTTTTACATCACAGCAATTTTTTTTTTTTTTTTTTTTTTTTTTTTTTTTTTTTTTTTTTTTTTTTTTTTTTTTTTTGTTCTTTGGGGGACATACAGACTCCTGGTCTTCGTACCTTCGTGTGTCCGCACCACAGGATAGTAGGTTTTCACAGTTTACATTATATCATTTACTGAAAAAGTTCTTCGGGTGTACCACACAACCTGCCAGTCAAAAGTTCTTCGGGCGTACCACACAACCTGCCAGTCAAAAGTTCTTCGGGTGTACCACACAACCTGCCAGTCAAAAGTTCTTCGGGCGTACCACACAACCTGCCAGACAAAAGTTCTTCGGG
>PNEQ01007208.1:25453-36045 GCA_003012365.1 Medauroidea extradentata | reverse complement strand
AAAAAAAAAAAAAAAAAAAAAAAAAAAAAAAAAAAAAAAAAAAAAAAAAAAAAAAAAACAGTAGACAAACTTAAATTAATTATTTTTATTTCTAGAGTAAAGTGTAGACCTATATAGACTACATTCATAGTAAATTATTTATTACGGACTTTTACGAGCAAAGAACAAAAGGACACCTATTTTGAGAAGCTATTGCGTGTAAAAAGTTATCTTGAAGTATACGACATGGTTATGCTTAAAAGTTGAACAAAGTTAGGTATAAATTAAAAATTGTGAATTTTTAGCCTACTACCTTCAAGGAGCACCAAAGGGTATATAAAAATTTTACATGTATACATATATCAATTATGCTCTATTTGAAAAAAAAATTATTTTATAGCAAACATTTAACTAACGTTAGTCACAAAAAATAAAATTTTCTCTACATGCAGTGAAATGTCTGTCTGGAACGTATGTGTTTTTATACTATTCATCCTGTTGCGAAGAAATTTTGGTGAATTGTTGCTGAGGGGTGACATGGGAGAAGGAATATGGAGCAGCGCCGGAATGAGAGGGTTGCGATAAACGGGAGATCCCCGAGAAAACTCGCCGACCAAGGGCATCGTCCGGCACGATTCCCACGTGCGAAAATCCGGAGACCGACCCCGCCGGGGTTCGAAACCGATTCACCCCCCCCTCCCCCGCGGCCCCTAGAGTAAAAGAAAATTATATTCTGTGATTATTATATCATTCCTTATGTTTCTATGTTTCTCATGACAACTTTTAATCTTTTATTTAGGAACAACTGATTTTCGAGAAGAAAAAAAATCACGCTTTCTTGTTTAAGGGCATGGGTCCGAGTTTCTTCGCGTTTAACGACAATTATTTTTTAAAACATAAATGTGAGCCGATATCGTAAAATCGCTTCGTAACTTTGTTATGACAGATTTAAACTGCATACTCTGATGTTGTCGAGTCAGAAGACTGCAAAATAGTTGCTAATTAGTTAATTAACGAAATTTCCTTGATAAATTAGCTACACTCATCATACAGTTTATCTCGAAAAATTACATTGCATAGTAAAACCCATTTGCAGCAAAGTTACGAAGCAATTTTACGATATCGACTCTCGTATACATTTTAAAAAATAATTCACTCGTAAGCCGAGAAACTCGGGCCCAAGCCCTTTTTTGTATTGCGTACACATTTGCAGCTCTGCTTCATAGTCAATGATATAATGTTTTAACTCTCCCACCTCAGGGTTCTACCCACAGATCACAGACCTGTAGTGTCGTGACTGGCACAGACAAACGAGGTACGTCTCTGCACAAAGACGTTCTGCCAATAACTACTAAACAGACTTGTAAATGTGCATATGGCAGTAAAATGAGTTGATTCAATTTTTTTTCGTGCATATCAGAGATCCCCGCATATTCCATTAATTGCATTGTACCATGACCGTATTTAGTAGAAGGCCGGAGTCTTGATTGTGGCAACGCTGCATCGGGGGGGGGGGGGAGGCTGCTGCCGTTCGCTCATTGGCTGTCACAGTCAGTGTAGATGTGTAAACGCCCATAGCCATCTTTACTACAAGGTCGTGGCCTTAGATCTGGCAACCCTGTCAGGAAGTGTCATTTTAACACTTCTTTTGTATCGCCAAAGGCAGCGACTTCCCCTGATTCGCCGGTGTGTAGGGCAGAATAACGAATCAGGTACAGCCATCGCCTTCGAAGAATTGACCCTTGTGTGCAGGGTTGCCAGATCTAAGGCCATGGCCTTCTACTAAAGATGGCTATGACACGCCACTAAAGCTGCATCTATACACGTTTTCACTGACTAGGGCAGCCAATGAGCGACCGGCATCAGGCCTCCGGTGCAGCGTTGTCACATTCAAGACTCCGGCCTTCTGCTAAAGACGGCCATGATTGTACATATGCCTGGAAATACATGAATATGCAAGAAAAATGTATTCATTCTCAAAGTATATAATTTTTGAACAAATTATCACATATTCGATTTCTTTTAACGACACTATATATCCTGAAATAATAATGCCCGTACTGATAAAAATATAGTAATCGGTAGAGATGATGGTTTATCGCGGGTAAACTTGACTATTTCCTAGGCTTCAACGTACGTTTAACTTATGAAAATATAACTGGCTTTCGCTTGTAAGTGGAGCTGTTACCCTATTTGACTGAACCAATAAGAATCACGCTATTGTAATATTCTATGTATGTTATTGGTCTGCAGACACCTACGTTGTTATCAGTGTTTTCAAGACTATGTTGGCGCAAAAATTTTGCGCGATATACCATCATCTCTAGTAATTGGGTTTCGAACGATTAACTATAGCTACGGACAAAAGTTACGTTTTTTGAAATACAATGGTGTCATGCGTGTAATGGAACCTTAACAGAGTCGAGATGACAACAGAAATACTGCACGCCAATTTATTTCCTTGCGCTTAGAGGCTATGCTTTATACAATGCGTGTGTATGGATCGCCCCTACCACTCTGGAACTTCCATACCTCTGAAAAGGAAATATCTCTGGTTAGATGGCGGCCAAACGCAGCGACCTATCAAGCACTTAAAATGCGTCGGAAGATGTTTTTTTTTTTTTTTTTTTTAAGTTGAACTATTCCGTTTGCTCCTATTGTGCCTGTGTGGAGGAAAAGAAAACACAATTCAGACATGGGCGGAACGTCACGGTCAACATACCGTACTTATTTAAAACATTGTTTCTGAGCCCTCCAACATAACTGTAAACGGCCTTTTTTAAATACGTAGGTCTACCAACTGAATAAATATGAAACTCAGATATAAGTGTGCACTGAACTTTGCTACAAACTTTGCAGCAATATTATTATATGGTCACCGCTTTAAGGGGTCCGCCTACCTGACATGAAAGCTGTGATGTAGAGGTTCAGGAGAATTTTTTTTTTTCACTGAAAATATTAGTCGTGAGATTGTGTGTTTGACATATAAAAGATATTAAGGTACCTCACACTCAGGGGAAATGGTTTTAGTTCTATCAGTTTCTTAAGTAATTAGACAAAAGGGCCTTAACATTCAAAATTAGTGCCTTTTCCGGCTTGTGTAATGCCGTTATTTTTTTGTTATTTTTACTTAAAACCATTTAACCTTAGTAGATCTATCCTTTAGCTTTCGATCCCGTGACTGTTTGTACCTTGTAAAAGCTGAACATTTTGAGGAAATCTTGTTCTTGTTACATGTGCCCCGCGCAAATATGCAGCCAGTGTTGTGGAGAATTGAAGGATTCAAGAGACCGAGCCGAGAGGGCAACAGAGAAAGCGAGAGAAAACCTCCTCCACAACAGGGGTTGACCTAATCCCGCTTTTGTGGGGGGAAACTCCACGTCCACGAGGTCGAACGGCCGCTAAGGCGCTATGTAGGCGGGCCCCTTAAGCCCCATAGTACAGAAAAATCTGCGGGAATCTTGCACGCTAGTTGAGGGTTTGGCTCGTTTGGGTGATGCGATGTTTGGTGCGCGTTTCAAGGTCGCCCTTATATATTCGTCACTTCTGAGCCTCTAACCGTCGGGCAGGTAGTTGGTTGTTTCACGGAGATTTTTAAAATATAAGAAGCAACATAATTTTTCATATCAAAGAATCGCTACGTTGTTTCGTCACAAATGTAGGCTGTCATTATTTGTGGATAACTTTTTTGGTTGCAATAAACCTGATAGTTTTTCATTTTTCTGCACTTAAAATATCACCACAGTTGTAATAAAATAAGCAGAATTTGAGGTTTTTTTTTTTTTTAGAAGGAACAGTGCATTTTCGGCAATACGCCTAAATTGAATGACTTCTTTATTTTAACTACCAATTATGGCGTTTAAGTGGATTGTTATATATATATTTTTATTTCCTTATTTTCCCTGTTTTCGAGCCATAACATTTACTGAAGTAGTATTATCAAAATGTTCTCTTTCACAAGACAAAAGCAATATTCTTGATAAACTACTTGACATAAATAATAATGGAATCTTTCATTAATTTTCCATGCTGAATCATTGTGAGTGATACATAGGTTAACTTTCAAGAATTATTTCAAATCCGATATAAGATGAACATTAACACTATTACGATCTTCCGAAATTCGTCAGATATATATTGTATGCCTCAACATTGCCACATCTAATATATAAAATTCTCGTGTCACAGTGTTTGTCACATAAACAAACAAAATAATTCACAGTAAAATTACATGTCGCTGACTAGGGCTTAGCGTATACAAAAACCCATGCAAACAATGTTTAGTATTTTTTACACATTCCTAAAATTTTGAAATTTGTTATATTTTAATTTTTTTATATCAAAATATTTTGTATCTGGGTTTTATATACTTTAAGCCCTAGCCCGCGGAGGACGTATCCTTTCATTGTGGATTATTTCGTTTCATTATGTTGATTGGTTTTCGAGGGGTGTATGAACAAAAAACACGCAAATTTTGAATTTGATATGCCGTCGTGGGAAAACTGGCTGAGTAATTTATTTTGTAAGAAGATAATGTATTCCCAAGAAACCTCTACAAAGCTTACACTGTTTCATACATACATAAAATTATGATTATTTCCCCTCCCCTTCTTTGACACCATTAAGAGGAGTCCTCGACTGGCGCAAGGACGGCGTTGCAGCGTGTCACGCGTATTATTTTTTTACTTATTCCTATTATGTTTATCTACGAAAAGAACATACACTTGAAACGATGCATCTATGTTTTCGAAAATTCAGCACGCTTGTTTGAAACGTGATTTTCTAGCCTCTCAAAATGGCTTCAAGTTTTTTTTTTCTGCTGTAACTCCGAAAACATTACCTGAACCCGTGCGTTGGTCTTTATTCCATACTATTCAAAATTAAAATTTTTTGGTTAGCGCTTAAAGTCCCGTAACAAAAAGACTACAAGGAAAACCTTGCACGCCAATTTGGCGCGCTGCGAATAGAGGCGATATGCTTCTCGCCAAGCCTGGGACACTGGCTCTTATCGCTACGCTGTTCCCACGCTTCAAACGTGGAAATTCGACATCCGCGAAGACTCCTCTCAAGAAGCCTCTCTCCCTGCGCTTCAAATTCGTTGAGGCGAGTGACGATTATACTTTTTTTTTTTTTTTTTTTTTTTACGTCGACGAAACAATTTAACACGAATTATATTTGTTTATCTACGAAAATAAGACACACTTCAAACTATGTCGCTATAGATTTAAAAATTCAATACGTTTATTAGAAACATCGTTTTCGTGGCCCTCAAAATGGCCAAAAATAGTTTTTCCAAACTGCCGTATCTGGAAAAGTAACAACGGTATTTGAAAAACACAAGTATAGAAACAAACGTTAGACTTTGAACTATGCTGCCCACAAATAAGGTAATGTGGTCACCGCTTAAAGTGATATAGGAAAAAGGATAAATGTAAGGCACTGCACGCCAGCTGAGTAGCTAGTGCGGAGAGGCGATAATGTACTACATACTTCGGTCAACGGCAACCTTACCGCTCCTACTGCAAAACTAAAGAGCTAGTGCGTGGTACGTAAATAAATTCTGAAATCATCAGTTGATTTCTACGCTTTTTTTCGAAGCCAATATAGATAAAATTCTCAATGACAACCCTAGATATTGGTATTTGCCAACTTTATGAGTAGGAAATATTTATCCAGAATTGCTAATTCGTTACGCGTGATCTCTTGCGACGCAGTTAAATGCGCGAGGTTCCGGCGTCAGAGATTGTGCCTCAGAAGTTCGTAACACTGGAAACTATTTTGTTTAAAACGTTGGCTAAAACTATTGTCTAGGATTGATGTTGTATAATTTTCGCAAATTGTTTTCAAGAAACCCACAGTTATAGAATAATGCTTTTAGCTTTGAATTATGTATCACGCCCTCTTAAGCACTTCATCAATATGTATGGTCATGCAAAATTCGCGTTATTTTCTGACACACTGTAATAAATTTTCTCCGTAGATTTACGGAATTTCCGGTAAAAAATTCTCTATATACCTCCGTGAATTCACGGAATCTTAGTTCTTAATCCAATAGAAGTTTCCGTAAAACAGTTTCGTCACACGGAATCGAGCCATATTTACATTTCTATAATGCTACAATTGCATTTATACAGATTTGCAGATTTACCGGTGATGTTATTAAAATATAACCGTAATATTTACATCTGTGTAACTTATAAATTTTCGATTTTTTTGGTGTAAGTGTCCGCAGCAGACTTACGGACATATTACGTATGATTCCGTACTGTATATTTACTACAGACATTTCCGTATTTTACTTTTACGGACACTATTTATCACGGTGTACATGAGAGTATTTCAAGTGATACTGAATGCTAGTGAAATGTTTGGTATGTTACTAAAGAGTACTAAACGACAGTTGTTAAAAAAAACCCTAAAAAAATTTGGTCGCACTGTTAAAAATCATTTTCGTTGTTTTACGGAGAAGTGCTGGTAAAAAATTCTCCAGAAGTGTCCGTTCATTTACGGAAGGCAACTAGCTCCACTTATGGAAACTCGCATATTTATGTGACTTCTTTAGGATGCAGGCGCATTTATGCGTTTGGTTTTTATTTAGTTCCTTCTCGTAGTTTTTCATGTGTTTAATTAATGAAACATAATTACTCATAACTGTGTTACAAAACAACGTTTCCGTTAGTTAAACAGACGTTTCCGTAAAATTGCCCGTCAATTTACGGAAATTTTTAACAGTGCAGATGACTAGACTCCAAGTGACTATAGGCTTGTTAGACGTCTCCCACTGGACGACATTGTCGTGACTTACCGCGGAGAATGCTTACACGGTAGAGAGGCCAATACATGTAAATGAGTAACACACGTAGATGACAACACATAAAATTTCGTGACCAATTGAATCGCAGATTATGCTCTGTTATGTAGAGTGAAGTTTAGTCTGCTACCAAATGATAACGCGAATTTTGCATGTCTCTGTCAATACGTCTCCGGTCACTCACTCAACGACGTATCATTCACCTGGTACGAAGATCACGTGTTCAGCCCGTTCCTCGGCAGCATCAGATGTTACACTATCGGGATTCTTATAGGCTCAGTCAAATAGGGCTATAGCTCCAAGTACAAACTAAAGCCAGCAATATTCTGGTAAGCTGAACGTTCGTTGAAGCCCAGAAAAACAGTCAAGTTTTCCCGCAATAAATTATTATCTTTATACATGTATTATTTTTGCTTTAAAATATATTTTAGAAACCACTGCAAAACTAAAGAGCGAGGCCTTAAGGGCGCCGTCTACTAGAATCGTGAAGAGGCGTGCAGACCTTTAACAATCCTGATTTCATTCGAAAACCATTCAACATGTCACGCGGCTAGGCTACGAAAAGCATTTAAGGATCTTAGTACAGGACTATAATTTTGACATTAACTGTTATCGTTCCTAACAAGTATTTTTTTTAGTGCGAAAGTGACCGAATCGGGACTTTTGACGCTGATTTTTATGTAGGAGTAATCATTTTCACGATATTCTGAATATTATAGACCTGTAGAGCGACTCTTTCCCTTTCGCCGCGTAAGATAAAATGATAGCGTTGTCGTTGAAAGTCCCATAGTAAAAACGGTTCAGCGGGAACCTTGCACGCTAGTTCAGCGCTTGGCTCGTTGAGGCGATGCGGCGCTTGATGCGTGCTTCAAGGTCGACCTTACTGCTCCGGGTAGACGGCGTCCTTAAGGGCGTAGTCTACCGCAATTTTTATCACCATTTTTTTGTTTTTTATTTGTGCCAGATATTTTTTTCTTGTTTTAGACACAAAATGTGTCTAAATTTGGCTCTTATGAAATTTTTTATCTCACATAGATTTCGCGTAATGGCTTGTTAATCTCTTCATCAATACATCTCCGGTTACTCAATTAACGTGGTAGCACTTACCTGGTTGTAAGGTCACGTGTTGAGCCCGGTCCTTGGCAGCACGTATGTCGTATGTGTGTTCCGTGACGCCGGGTAGGACGATCGGCGGGTAACTGGGCTAGAGACAGTTGCAGCGACGTTTCCCGCGTGTCGAGAGAGAGCTCTCTCTTTCTCTCTGACCGCGACATACAGGCCTCTTTTCCCTGCCGTGGTAACTTCCCCCACCACACCCACCTACACACACCTCTGTGACGTCCATGTGGCGCCTACATTCTTTACTGAGCGTACCGCTATTGTCGCTTCCTCCTACTTATATCACCCACAACCCACCCAACATTCCTCGCACAAACTAAGTCCGGCTTAAGGGGGATCCCTGCATTCGCTTCAAATATTTGCAGCGAGTTACGACTATTCTTTTATTACGATTTTTTTTAAAATCTATTTAACGCGCATTTTATTCGTATATGTACACTCTAAATCTGAATTAGTGAAAATTCACTGATTCACGCTGACGTACGGAGCAGTTTCAACAATTTGAATAAATGAAAGTAGTCACTCCATAATTTGTGAATATTCACTGATTTCCTTCAAGAGCACCAGCATCTCAAAAGTATACCAGTGAATATTCACCGGTTTCTCCAGATGTTTTCAAAGAACAGTTTTCACTTATTCAATCAGTAAAAAATTACTGGAAAATCTGTGGACATTCACTAATTAACTTGTGGAATGTTGGCACTCTTTATAGGAATCAGTGAATTGTCACCGATTTCACAGTGGTTTCTCACTGATTCAGTTTGTTGAAACGGCTCCATCCATTGGCGTGAATCAGTGAATATTCTCAAATTCAGATTTATAGTGTACGAAAACAACACACACTTCAAACTATGTCGCTACAGTTTTTAAAAATTCGCCACGTTTATTGGAATCGTCACTTTCGGGCACTTTAAAATGGCCATATATATTATATATATTACATATGTTTAATTAATGAAACGAAATTTTGTACGACAAAATAATGTTTCCATTAATTAAGCAGAGATTTCCGTAAAATTATCAGGAAACTCACGAAAATTTTTAACAGTGTATATAACCAGTTTAACAGCGATATGTGGGATGGTTTAGATGTTGATGCGCTGCAGCGACATTAGGGTGGCAAATTAGAGCAAAGTAGATAGCATAAAAACATTTTCCATAAAACAAATTAAATGCATGTGCTAAATTTCATGTGTGATCGGTTAAATGGCGTCGGAGTTCAACTGTTCCTCATTTTATATATGCATATAATAAATAGGATTGTTGAACTCCGACAGACTCACATCTGTATTATATATATATATATATATATATATATATATATATATATATATATATGTATATATAATGAAGTGCCCCATTCATTTATTCACTCATCAACGCACAACAACAACGTTGGACCTAGAAACGTGAAATTTTCAGCGTAGCTTCCACTCACGGCATAGGCACCCGCTAAGGAAGGAATTTTTCAAAATTCGAAAATTAAAGGCGTGAAAAGGGGCAAAACGTGTTTTCTCGAAATTATTGCTTATTTTCTAATCTGATGACATATTGCTAATATTTTTACTTTAAAAAGATTGCCTAAGCAAATGCATATTTCGTAATTTTTAGATTTTTCGAAATTCAGAAATTGAAGGGGTGAAAAATCCGTTAAATTTGTATTCAATAAATCCTCTATTTCTCTTAAGCCACGTAACATATCGAGGTGATCTTTACATCAGAATGGTACTCATGCAAATGTCTAATAAGTAGTTTTAGGTTTTTTTTCAATATTTGTCCATGAAAGCCGGTAAAAAAATTAAACGTGTTTTCTATTAATCATCCATATCTCCTGAACCAGTCGATATATCGAGGTGGTTTTTACTTTAAAATAAAGCTTACGTAAATACCTAAAAAGTAATTTCAGGATACATGCTCTTTTCGGCAAAGTTTACGTACGTAAATATGTACAATCCAATTTAAGGTAATTCGCATACAAAGAATATAGTAACACCATCAATTAATGTGTAATTAATAGTTAGTTATCCTTTTCTACAGTACATGCGGGCGAAGCCGCAACGGAGCAGCTAGTGTGTGTGTGTGTGTGTGTGTGTGTGTATGTATATATATATATATATATATATATATATATATATATATATATACAGGGTGAGGATGCTAACTGTTTAAAGCTACCCGCAGTGACACTGGGGACTCCGAGACAAGTGATTCGACATAGGAAATGTAGGGTCCAAACGGACGGGAAAGGCCCGAAAATTCGCCTTCAAGTTTCCATGACGTCACATCCGGTGTGTCCGCATCAGGCGCGTACAAACGAGTATTCAAAGGAGTTCCTTCGATCCAACCTGTCTCTGTGGCTCAGTGTCTGCGTCAAAACCTTGTAAACTTTCAGTCCGAGGTTCGTGTCCCAGTGTCGACAATTTGTTTGTACTCCCCTTGATTTTTTCTTTTGGAGCGCCATGAAGAATTTGATTTACAAGACGTCTGTTCAAGATGAACAGGATCTTGTCGCACGGATTGCCGCCGCCGCTCTCGAAATCCGAGATAATGCAGGTATTTTTGGCCGCGTACGAGAGGCGATGTTGCAGCGTGTCAATGCGTGTATTGCAGCTGGCGGCGCCAACTTTGAGCAATCCTTGTAAATCGTGATAGCGCGGCGAAAGTTGTCTTTATTTTGTTGTTA
>PNEQ01007208.1:0-15876 GCA_003012365.1 Medauroidea extradentata | reverse complement strand
CTTCAGTTCGTCATAATTGCCGTGTAATGTAGTACACGATTATATCTCGCAAGACATTTGATGAGCTACGCAACTAGCCAGCACGTCTATGATCGGCAGATAGAAGCCAACCTGCTGCGCGTTAATGGCTAATGTGTGACGGAGCTATAAGGGTGGTCTTGAAGCGCGCATTAAACGCCGCATCGCCTTAACGTGTCAAGCGCTGAACTAACGCGCAAATTTTCCGCTAAACCATAGGACATTATAAATGTGACCATATAGTTTTGTTAATGGAGCGAGTGAAAGATTATATGTAGCGTTCAACGTCAAGGTATTCAGAGCTGGTGAGGGGTGATATGAGGTGAGTATGGCGAAGAGTGGGAAGGAAATGGCGGGGAAACGGAAGATCCCCGAGAAAACGCGTTGACTAGTGGCATCATCCGGCATGATTCCCATATGCAAAAATTCGGGGACGGGCCCCGCTGTGAATCGAACACTAATCTCCTTGGTGGGAGGCGAATGGTCTGACTATTAGGCCACCGCTAAGGAATTTTCAGTGCTCGTCTACATCTGAGTTTTACATTCATCATGTTAGTACATTTTGAAGCATGGCAGTCTGAACATGCCAGGTTATTTTTTTTGCTATGTTTGAGGGCCTAGAAACAGTGTTTCCGATAAGTATAGTGTCTTAACAATGAGATTCTGACCTTGTCTAAAGTAATACCACGGTCACACTAGAGGTCAAACCTATTCAGTTAATACATTTGGCAGCCATGCTTGATCGTGTTCAAAGTTTAAAAATGTTTACAAGGTTACACGACAATAAGCTCAATGAAATATCTGACCTCAACAAACTTGGAACTTGAAATGTACCATATTTAACTATTATCGCATCTACACTCAACATTCCTGATTTTTTAATTATCATATAGCATCTAACTGAAATGCTGCTGTATGTGTAAAGAGGATATAATTATTTTACGTCTAAAAGTCAATTTAACGACTGCAAAATTTCGGACCAAAAAATAGCCATACTTGTTACACAGGTCGTTACTCCAAGCAGTCAATAGGAGAGAAGCATCAAATATATGTAGTTCGAAACTACATATGAAACCAGTTTACTTTGAACGAGAAGAGACTGCGATCTGAACTAGTTTCGTAGCTCGGGTAACCGCTCAATAAAACTGAACAGGTTTAAGTGAAATAGTTCTGTATGCAGTGTGACCGCAGCCTAAGTCTCTTTCCGTACGTTGATACAATGGGCACACGTGGAAAAGTTTCGTATAAGAAAACGTGTTCGGACATACTGGGACGCAATTGAAGCGTGCGGTAGACGGGGTCCTTAAGAATAGCATCCGAAGAATGTAACCCCTTCGTACATTGATCCAATAATAGCCGTCTTTAGTAGAATGCCGGAGTTTTCAATGTGGCAACACTGTATCGGGGGCCTGCTGCCTGTAAATTCTTGACTGCCCTAGTCTCTGTAACGTGTATAGATGCAGCTTCAGTGGCGTGTACACGTCTACACTGACTAGGGCAGCCAATGAGCGACCGGCATAGGCCTCCGATGAAGCGTTGCCACATTCAAGACTCCGGTCTTCTACTAAAGACGGCCATGATCCAAGAGATCCAGGAATATCGCGGGTTCAGCGACCGGCTCGCTGGACTCCAGAGTCCTGTGTACACTCTTCCTCGGCTACTTTTCATCGGCTCCTCCAGAGAGTGGCCAGCTTTTATTTTCAACTAGATATGTGTCTTAGTCTTCCAAAGGGATTGTAATTTGTATAAAGAGGAGTTTGAGATCATATTTTTCTCATACAAATTCGGGGAGTTTGGGCCCAAATTTCCGGGTCTCTATACATACTCGCTTCTGTTCCTGATCTAATCTTTGAAGTTTATTTCCTCGGAGTCAGAAATGGTGAAAGAGGTGGTTTTTGTTTTCCTTTTAGGTAAAAAGTTCTGGCAGATATATTTTTTAGTGTTTGTGTTTGTACATCGTACGTTTACTTTCACTATGGCGTCAGAAATAGATACGTTTGAGTTTCACGTTGTTAATCAGTAACAGACTGATGTTCACTGGCGTGTTCTCACCCCAAATCACTACGTGTTGTTTGTTGGTGAGGTGAGAGGGTTAACGAGGTCTTTTAAGCCAATAGGGGTGACGTTATACCCGAGCCAGGATTCGAACCCAGGACCTCTCAGGTGCCGTAGACCTGCGCCTTAACCGACTACGCTGCTGACGCCGGGTATTGCGACGTTGGTTCTGAGCCTTGATACCTTTTTGTGCCCGCGTTACATGATAGTAAGAATTTTAGAGTTGATTTTATATCAATAATTGGACGTAGTTATACAAAAAGGAATCAAACCACAAAGTAATTTCTTTTAAGGTAACTGTACTGTGCAGAATATACAGGGAGGAAAAGGCAATATTCTGGGATGTGATAGAACTGGTCATTGTGTCAAAAAAGTTCACATGAACATAGTGTCAATATGGGAAGGTTGTCGAGGTATCTACATTTGAATTTAAATAATGATTATATCTAAAATTACTGTAGTTGTTTTATGTGCAGTTATGTGCAGTGACAGGTTATGTCACCATCAAGAATGCGTGAACTGTCATAGAAGCGTGTTTACATACACAGCTGACTAATGTGGCCTGTGGATAGGAACATTGTGTATGACATGACATGAAATAAAATGGTTGTGTGATGTAGTCTTTTTATTACAACCATGAGAAAGAAAAGTATTAGAGTTATTCATTATATATTAAAATTTCATTGTATTTGAAATGAGGAACAAACTGCAAATAAAACAGTAATATTGATTTTAGAGCTTACCAATGTTTGCATTCAAATGGGGCTGTCTCGACAACCGCCCCATATTGACCTCGTGTTCATGTGAACTTTTTGATCGCAATGACTAGAGACCCCTGTTTTTCGCGAAAATAATTTTGCCTCAGTTATTTTTCAGTTCCTTACGTGCACGTCTGCAATGCTGCTTCATGGTTATTGGCAGCGTGCCTTTGCGAAGTGACGTCTCTCATTGGACTGGGCCAATCACAATAACGTTCCTGGAACACCACACGTCTGTGATTTGCCGGTAGAATACCAAGGCTCGTGAGAGTTAAAATATCCAATCACTGACCACGAAGCATGGCCAAGAAATAGCGGTTTAAACAAGGTTCAGATAGCCACAGTAAATTTTTGATATTGACTATCCCAGTTCCGGTAAAATGTTGGTAGGTTCCAGTTTGTATAACTACGTCCAATTGATAGAGGCACGATTATTTCGCGTATTGATTCTAGGTCAGGCTGAACGTCAATAACGTATACTTCACTCCTCCTTCTGTGATTAGACAAGAGCGGTTTTAACACACATTTGACGACTGCAAGCCAGTTATAAATAAAGAAACAAGTCGTGAAGATATCACGTGCTACACGTTTGTACTGTTAGCTGCCAATGTATATTCGGCTTCAGCAGGTACACGTATAGAACTGAGAAGTCTAGGCTGTTGCCAGGTGTGCCTCTACCAATTGAATGAAAAGTCCTTCAAGCATATACTGAAAGCCAACTTCAGTCAGATGAACATACAGTCACTTGCATTCCAGTCTGCTGTAAAATAATAAAGAGACATTTA
This sequence comes from Medauroidea extradentata, assembly GCA_003012365.1. Classification (NCBI taxonomy): domain Eukaryota; kingdom Metazoa; phylum Arthropoda; class Insecta; order Phasmatodea; family Phasmatidae; genus Medauroidea; species Medauroidea extradentata. The sequence goes on along the minus strand of PNEQ01007208.1, from coordinate 12,260 downwards.
CAGGTTTATAGTCATAAAGACAAATAACAGGGTCATCACTGAATGTCACAAAGACGAGGCTGTTGGTGAGAAGACTGCATCATCAGTTCACTGACTTGCTTCTAGAGGCTAATGCAAGACGTGATTCGATATTCTTGTCGCCCTTATTGTTTCAGCTCTTCTAGACCTCGGACGCGCAGAACGTTTCCACCTAGGATGCGTGGTAGATAAATAAACGCTGAAAACATCTATTGATTTCTACGCTTTTTTTCGAAGCCAATATGGATAAAATACTCAATGACAATCCTAGATAATGGCATTTGCAAACTTTATGAGTAAATATTTATCCAGAATTACTAATTCGTTACGCATGATCTCTTGCGCTGTAGTTAAATACACGAGGTTCCGGCGTCAGAGATTGCGCCTCAGATGTTTGTAACACTGGAAACGATTTTGCTTAAAACGTTGGCTTAAACTATTGTCTAGGATTACTATTGTTTAATTTTCGCAAATTGGCTTCAAGGGACCTACAGTTATAGATTAATGTTTTTAGCGTTGCATTTTGTACCACGCCCTTTTAAGTGCCATGCCTACCAAAACTTAAGAGTTAAAATGGGAAATAAATATTAGAAATACGTGAATTCACCATTGACAAATTTTAAAGATACATTTTTAAACAAAATAAAATTGAGGCCTACGCAAATCTTCTGTAAGAATATTTCTACATTCAGAATCTTGACTAATATTTATGTTTATTGCTTGAGATTCAAAGAACTGCAGTAACATTTACATTTCCCAGGAAACAGTTATAAGCGATTATCAGCGATTAAACAACCATGATTACCTCAATTCTACTACAGGTTAGAAATAAAATTTGTTTTCTTATGGGAATGTTTGTCACAGGGAAATTTTTTGCCACTAGTTTCGCTGCTATCGCTAAGGGACAGTAAAAATACGAAACCGTAGTAAAATAAAATTTAAATAGGCTTGGAAATGACAGGGGTAATTTAACTTATCTTAAACTAAAACAAACAAATCTCGCGTTTCAATTTGTCAACTTAATTGAACTTAAAATTCTTGAAAGCTATGTGATTGGCCAGTTTTCGCTCCTTGCCGATGCCAGCGCCCACGCGGCAGAAATTTTCCCTGTTACAAACTTTTAATACTTATCTTACAGACCTGCAGCAGAATTAACCGTACCTTGGTTAGAGTCGACTGTTCTGACCAATTTTCCACTGTGAAACCGACACATTGGTAAGGGAAAGGGGAGGCGGGGTTGTTGTGAAATATTGTATGCGGAGGGGTTGTACAGACACGAATGGTATTTCACATGTCATTACCTCTCTTGCAGCTGAGAGCCATTAGCAGAGATGGCGCTGTGTGTTTATGGCTAGTGGAAACCGTACACCACGGTATAACGTTTATTTACTCGGTAATTCCAGTGGTAATTTTTTTTTGCGAGAGTTGCATTTACACGGGCTTTATTTGAACTGGCCCCCGTATAGTTTTGAATTCAGAAATGTTTAATTGTTTAGTTAAATACAATTTTAGTGGATTTTAAAAGAGTAAATATAAGTATTGTGGTCTGTGTTATATTCGTTATGTCGTCTTGTCTACAAACATTTGTGTTGTCATAGTTGTAGCCATTTTCATGCATTTTGCTCGATCCTTGTCTGTTTTGACTTTTTGTAGATTTTTTTTGTTTCCCTTATTTACCGACTACGGTTTCGGAATTACCTGTATGTTTGTTGGCTGTAACCTTTACTGACTTCCTTAGGTTGTTCCTTTTTTATTTCTTTAATTTTATCGGTCTTATTAATGCTATGTAACCGTGAATTATCTAAGAAGTCCCTGGCAGTGGTGTGCATCCAATAAATCACTTCTTATTGTCATACATTACCATTGCAAAATCGTTCAAATATCACATAAATGACCGGTGTGGATCCGATATGCAGCTATTGATACGAAGTCTGTGAAAGTAAATATTTTTTAGCTCAATGCTCTAAAAACTGAATTATCTATGTGATTTTCACGATAAAGGAATCGAAATTAAAATGTTATATTTCTTAATATGTTTTGTGAGGAAATTCGTCCATATTTTTCTATAGAATATGTGTATTTTACATGCATTTTAGATTAAAGAACTTATAAGTAATACATGTAACATTGTCTTTCAAGTGAAAATTGTTTTCATAAGTTACCTGTACAATTTTTTAAATGTGAATTCACTAATCTTCAGGCTTGTTGCTCAGATAAAATCCTTGGCTGCATGGTTGTTAGGCAGGATCCTAAACGCACATTGTACAGTAAGGAGACGTGCCTTGCGTTCAGATACTGTAAGAACCGATTGCACAGATATATTGAGTAGAATATAAGGCCTCCTTGAGCGAAATGTGAGAAACTTTCATTACAAAGACGAAAAGTGATTGAAATCTAAGGTTAAACTAAGGAATTCTTAAGGTGTCCTCATACCTTCCTGAAGATTTTCTCAAGCTGCATGCAAATCAATCATGGCGGCCGTAAGTAGAAGTAAGAATGTCACATGAGGGAAAACAATTGTCTTAATTTGGATTTATTGCTATATTTTAGAGGAGTAACATAAACACTGCGTAAAGGAAATATTGCACTCGTATCTACGACATAAGTTATATTCGTACTACATTTTACACGAAAGTGATGTCGTGTTTGAATGGTACTTTTGTTTTCGAACGATACCGTTTTTATAAACAAAATCAACAACATATTTATAATGTTTTATTTTGCATTTTCTCAATTTTACAATATTCGAAACACTAAATATAAATGAGGTCAAATCGCCATCATGTCGGTTTTGTGCATTATATATGGAAAATTATAAACATTTTAGATGCATTCGCAAGTAAATGCATGAAGAGAAATATTTTTCTCGCGAATATTGTGGCAACACTTCACCTCAACTGAGATATCTAAATTTCCAGACTGTGAAATGCAGACGAAAAATTCTCGATTTTACTCAAATTCTCATTAGTTTCGCCATTACCTCAAGATTTTCCTCACATGACTCTGCAATCGACCTTAAGACTGGTGATGAGCTGGCAAAAGTCAACTTCAGCGACTGTTCCCTACCTTGTCCTGAGGCGCTTACGAAAATTTACCTAAGTCCGAAATTACACCTGATGGCCTTTCAATCAACTGCTAAAAGTAACCTTTGTATTTCAATACAAATACAATAACGGGTAAATAATGCGTTACAGGTGTAGCATTTAACAAAATATTTATGAAGTTGAAATATGTAGGCTTTTTTTATTCCTGTCATCTTAAATCCTTTAATAGTATTGCAGGTGTTCGTAAAAGCCCAGTCATAAAAACAACCTGCTTGCGTGACTGGGATTACCTACCCTACTCCAATGAGTAAATTTTTATAAGCACCTCTGATCGCGTGTGTCATATTCCGATCACACAAAGGTTGAATATTTGACACCATTACCACTTTCAACTCTGACAGAAGTGACAGAGTTTGACCGTCGTTTTCAGCAGGTTGGGTGTGAATTCTTACAGCCACCATTTTATGGCGAAGTGGATCTTGCAACATTTGGTTTCAATGCCTTACTTACACATCTGCAGCTCTGCTTCATAGTTATCTGTACTGTTGGCAAGTCGTAGATTATGGTGTCACAATAACATTACTGTACTTGGTGCAGTCAAATGAGAGACGTGCCTGGACAAAGAAACAATGCCAATAACCGAATAAAGCTTAACTGCCGATGTGCACGTGCACAAATTTGTGCACAAGTATTTTCGGGACAAACTCTTTGCTGTTTTAGCCACCTTCCATAGTGAAGTTTGCTAGGCACTAGTTTACGGTGCGAGAAGTCCCGTGTTCTAATCCTGGCTCATGCATTGGTGCTGTGTTGTCCCTTCACCTCACTTTACTATCATTGGCTCTAAAGACCTCATTTTTAAAGGGTCACAAAATGTTCTCACATCCTTGTTGTATTTATTGGCTGCCATGCTTGTGTGTATTTATTTCACGTATATCCACACCAAACCTTAGCACTACTTCGTCTTTAAGCAGGAAGAGGCTCAACTGACTTCATTGTTGCTGTCGAGAATATGTATGGATTTACTTTAAAGTAGACGATATGTCACAGATTATCGTTTCATTCATGTTTTGTAATCCATATGGCATGGTTTATGTTACTTTTGAAAATACTGTATTCGCTCGATCAAAGTGGTTGCCGGTGGACGCATTTTCCACATTCGAGTCCACAGCTAGTTTCATGTAGGTCGATGGACGTACTCATGAAGCTTTTCCTAGATTTGAGCTTTGATGCAGCTAGAAGGTATCCACAGAGGGGATGCGCTGTAGCTATATATGTTTAAAGTCTGTATTTGTTTGCTGGCACGTCTAGATGAATTTCACTTCGAGAAATGCCAGCTGAATATTGGATCTTCTCAACGGGTGTGGGTTTTACACAGCAAGTGATGATTCTACGAAATTAATTAAAAATGATGTCAACCTGCTTAGAATGGGCTTACCTACACAGATTGGGCAGGCAGGTTCTCTTCAAGAGCAGTACACTGCCAAAGCAGTTGTTCTGAGTGTTTGTAGTTGTGTTTCCATGCTTCTTCCTGATAACACATAGGAAATGTTGTTCCTATCTGATAGCTTGTGTTTTACATTTTGGCTACGTTTCTCGCATGTTTGTGTACAATCCAGTGCAACATCTAGATATTTGGATCAAAGCAGTGGTCCTGAAGGTTTCCTCTCCAGGACACTTGGAGCGTACGAGCTGCCTAAGCATTTCGTAAACTGAATACACATATTTGGGCCTTTGCTGGATTGGGCTTAAGTTAATTTCTATTATAGTATGTCCTAAGTTCTTCTAAGGTATTATTTACAGAAATCTCTGCTTTCTCAAAACTGTCAGACTGGGTAGCAAGTGCAAGGCCATCGGCAGAGATGAAACTTTTGGTATACACTTGTAGCTGCTCGTCGTTTGTATGAGTGAGATAAATGGGCTTTATGTCTCGTCGACAACGAGATCATTAGAGATGGTGATACACAACTTGGTACAATGACAGAAGCTGGGAGAGGAGTCAGTCATGGTTTTTGCTAATGAACCATCCCAGCATTCGCCTGGAGTTCGTTTGTGCAGATAATAGACAGAACGTGAGCTAATACACTACATTGTGGTAGATCATTCTTTTTATTTCTCCATTTGCTCGGACGTCCTTAGAGATCTACAAAGAAGAGACAGTTTTCCAAGAGAGTAGCTATCACCTTAGTTATGCTGATGTCTCCAGTTATTCTATAGAGTTTGTGAAGTAGTATTCGATGGTTTACTCTGTCGTAAGTAGCAGAGAGATCTACGAAAGCCACTCCAGCTTTCTTCCTCATCTCAAATCCATCGTCGATATTTTGAGTTGACCTGTGATGTACAACTCTTCCCAGACCGTAAGCCGGAATGCTGAAGGATCATAAATAGGTATGCTACTCTTACTAGACTTTTGAGTAAAAGCCTTTCTATTATTTTACGCAAGTGGCCGAGTAAAGATATTGGTCTGAAGTTTCTGGTGTCACGACATTCTTTGCTAGGTTTCAAAACAGCGATCACCCACGATTTTATCCATGATTTTGAAAATTTCCGAGAGGAGGAACAGTAGTTATAGATCCCGGAGCCGAAGAGTTTGATATAATCTGTGGTTATATCGTCTAACCATGCTGCGTTACTGTTTCTGTTGCTGTGTATTCTTTTCTGTAACTGGTTAATATTAAATAGCTGGGTGAACACAGATTTCTTGTTCAGGACTTTGATTTATTTTGTGTTCCGTTTTCCTCCTAGGGTAATTAGTTATTGGTTAGCAATTTGACTATCTGAGACTTTTTAATTGACTGGTACCGTAATTGGATTATTACTAAATCGTTTCACGTATCTAAGTCTTTGGCTGTTTTTCGATATATTAGTGACCCCCATGAGATTTGTCCAGGCATCTATTTTGGCCATCGCAATTAAGGGAAGCATATTTCTACCAGCAGAGATGGTTTCATCGCTAAATGAGTCTTCCCCAGACAAATATTGAAGGTGTCTCATTATATATTATTCGAAAGAAAATATTGTTATAATTCTGTACCTTGGAGGCATAAGACACCATGTGTACTTTTTCACAAATGGCACTTTTCAATGTAAACATTACTTTCTAGATTCGTATAACAGAAAGTGAGTATTGCGACAATAGCCACATTTTTGGATGCAAACTGCTAAATTCAGTAGTGAATCACAATCTTCAAACTACTTTCTTGAAAAAATTTGGTATTTGTTACATAGTGTCTTATGCCTCCGAGGTACAGAATTTATAAATGGAAAATTCAACTCACGGTGTATGACTCCACACAGGGGTGAGACTAAACAGATGGCTGAAGATGTTAACGGCGTAGCGGGGTATGGAATATGCCTGCTTGCCGACACGTCAATACAGACCCGCAAGGAGGCCAGAATACATAACGCATTCGGCAGCGACGCCACAGGGGATGATTGTGCCGGGGTAATTGAAATTGGCGGTGGTTATCAAAGGAGGGTGAGCTGGCCAAACCACCCCGTCGCCCCGCCCGGTTGTTGGTCTGAAAGGGGCGGTGGGGGGTAGGCATTGACGAGAACCTTGTGTTGTTGACCTGACAGGACAACGCGACACCCCCTCCCCCTAAACTATTCTCATCGACCAATCCCTCTCTCTCCTCAGAGTCACCCACCCCGCTTCAGTAGTCGGCATTCACCTTTGATTCCAATCAAATTGTAAATGAGCCCTCGCTGCCATCCGGTCCTGCAAACGGTCCGGGAATAATTCCATCAGCTGGCATCTCTCGTCACCACCAGGTTTGGGGAAGTTCAGGGGGTAGCCACGCCCACCTTTCACGTCAAGTGAGGGGCTGGTATTGACGATACAGGCAGCCGTTGACGGCTTAGTTCGCCACTGTTCAGCTGTAAACCTCCTTCCATTCACTTTCACGACCCCCTCTCCCCAAGTTTCCCTATATCCTTAATAGGGCGTTAAGGCAGTTACACAATTGAAACCTTTAGATTTGAAAGGTACGACGTCCAACGGACGACTGGAATACGCACTCGTCAATAAAATCTGAATTACGTCACAATTCGTGTCCGTAAACCTCTCGCGCAGAAATTTTCGAATTGAAAAAAATTTTGGAAACTCGGTTATCATAGAGGCCTTGATGTTATTATATTAAAATTATAATAATGACAGTTTTCCATTTTTGTAGGTTTTGTTGTTTCGAGCCCTTATATTTTTGTTTTTCACTCGAAAGTAAGCATACTACAGCATAGTGATACATAAAGATACGTCCGCTTATAAAATACCTACTCGGAAAAAAAATCTCACCGAATTTTTATCAGTATATTAGGTTTTATTGACGACTGAGTTTTCCAGCCGTCCGCTCTACATCCTACTTTTCCATACACCTTATATCTTTCAATACAAGGCTTTTCATTGTATGATACACAATGACGTCACCAAACGTAAAGTCAAGCTGGCTTGACTTATGTTTCCGATAAACTGAAAACCTAAAAATAAAAGTCAAGATGGCCGTTTGCAAAGAACCGGCTGCTTATGTATGTTGTAGTGAAAATGTTTATTTCTGAGTATCTTTTTATTCTACAGTACTAGGATTTCATAAGAAATGTAACAGGTGTGTCTTAAATGTATTCGGAAAACATTGTAAATGTTATTTGAGAAATATTTATAAATTAACTGTAAGTTTTAACGATATATGACTTTGCTTATGTTCTGCAAATTATTATTATTAAAAATGGAAAATATTTTAATAACTGAACATATTTTAAAAAATTTAAGTGATGTACATTTATAAAAGAAATATATTTTGATTTATATGACCATATTCCCGTTTCAAAAACAGTTTCCCAATCGTTTTCCAAGTGTCGTTACTTTAGCTTTACATTTGTATTGTGTTCTGACGAATTACTTAAAGTAACGGAAACGTTAAGTCAAATGTTAAGGCCTTTAAACAGCTGAGGGAATTTCTAAATGGTTGTCGCCTCGCGTGTGTACCTGGGCAATGTTCGTAATGCTGGATTCACAATAGCACGACTATAGAAATTCTCGTTATTGCGAACACTTATTTGTCCACCTCGCGACACGTACTAAAAAAGTAGATATAATAGTAAATAGTTTCTTACCATTTCGTGCTAATCTATTGTACGGTAGCTATTGACCGTTACTATTTTTTTTGATTTATTCCCCATTTATTTGTAATATATTTTCAATACCCACAATACCACATGCGATAATAGGCCTAAGTCTTAATTTCACGTTTGCTTAGAAAGGTTAGGATCTGCTTAAATAAAAAACGAAAATCTTTCGTACAATTAGTAGATGCAGTAAACTACTAACTGACCATATTCACCAACATTTGGCCACATAATTAAAATCTTGTTTCCAAGTCTGTCATGACCGTGACGCAAATGAAATATAAATACGTTTGAGACGGTGCTCACGTCTCGCTTTCGCTGGACATGGTATGGCATCATAATTAATGGTGTATGTTCACAAACTTATCAAATAAACCATTCGTTAGAAACAACATATTCTTTGGTTTAACTATTAGCTACGGACGAAGGTTGTAAGTGACTTTAATATTTTATATAGGCCTACATTCTTAATATTTCGATTGCTTTATTTTCTATGAGATGTTCAACTTTCTCAAGTGGACCCTTTTTCATTGTTTAAATTTCATACTAATGATAATCTTAACGAAATTTTTAAAACAGGCATTTCTTTACTTAGTAGTAGGCTACGCCAAAAGCTCATTAACCCTAATATAATTTAACATAACTTTCAAGGTCTGTGATATGTATATAAATTTGTTGATGTTTAAAATGCTTTTTTAATGTGTGTAATCCGGGAAAGGAATTATTATTTAATGCTTGCATGTAAACTATTCGAATACTAAGAAAAAGTGTGTAGGATGTTTCATAAAAGCGAGAAAATCTTCTTATAGGCTGTTCAGTATAAACTGAGCACTCACCAGAATTTGTAATTAATTAAACATTTGTTTTATTAGGTCAATATATGTAAACTGTTAAGAGTGCGGAAATAGTAACACTGGTTTTTAGTAACATGAAATATTTCATTCTAAAATAGTAACGATGACTGCAAAACGGCCGAAAGAAAACTTTATGCAGTGTTCACTTTATCGTGAACAGCCTATACATTTGTCTCTGTCATCTTGTTGCAGGTAAGCAGGCGTACCAACTATTTCTTCGCGGCTCACCAGGTTGGCAATAACGTCCTGACTTCACATCTACAGGTACTATTCTATTCGTTGAAACGTTAAGGAACTTGTAAAATGAGCTACAAATTTCAAAATGTTTTCCATCACATTGCTGCAATTGGAAGCGAACTCGTCATAATTGTTACTGTTCACTACATAAGATCAGCAGTGAAGAAACGTCAGTTGAACCAATCACAGATGAGGTCACCTGTACTACGAGGTCATTCGTCACCCACCCGATAACTACTATCTTGTTTGAACCGTCAAAATGCCCTCCTGAATGGGTATTTTAAGGGAAATAAATGCATATTGCAATACAGGGCGTTGTTAAATTGCATGTCAGTATTTTGGGGAAACAAATCTCACACCTATAAGAACAAAAAATGCTGTATGGGCATTGCATGTCTATAGTTAGGGGAAATAGTCCTCGCATCTAGAAGAACAAAAAATTCTGTATGGGCATTGCATGTCTATAGTTAGGGGAAATAGTCCTCGCATCTAGAAGAACAAAAAAATGTTATATGGGCATCGCATGTCAATAGTAAGGGGAAATAGTCCTCGCATCTAGAAAAAAATGCTATATGGACATTGCATGTCAAAAATTAGTGGAAATAGTCGTCGCATCTAGAAAAACAAAAAATGCTTTATGGACATAGCATTTCAATAGTTAGGGGAAATAGCCCTCGCATCTAGAAAATAAACAACAAAAAATGCTATATGGACATTGCATGTCAACAATTAGGGGAATATTAGTCCTCGCATCTAGAAAAACAATAAATGCTGTATGGGCATTGCATGTCAATAATTAGGGGAAATAGTCATAGCATCTAGTAAAACGAAAAATGCTATATGGGCATTGCATGTCAGTAATTAAGGGAAATAGCCCTCGTACCTAGAATAACAAAAATGTTTGATGGACATAGGTCCGAAAACGCAAAGTTGGTGCGCCACAGTTAACAATACGTAATGCACAATTCATAGCGCGGGCTGATCAAGCTGTTACAGCAGTTCTGTACATTGTACACTCTGCTATGCCACTTACCCGCATAAACATCAGGAATAACCGTGAAAAAGGATAGAAACATGTGAAAATAATTCGTCGCCCCACATCAGACTACAGCGAACTGTAGCACGGAAACAGTGCGTTTTCAGTCATACGTCCATACAACTTTTTTTCATTTAATTACTTTAGTTCCTCCGGATGTGAGAATTAATTCCCCAATATATTGACAACAGCTTGTATAGTTGATATTTTAAATTGTAAATACGTAAGTGAATCATTGTTTACACGTCTCACAATTATTCTTCCGATGCTCTGTGGTAGGCAATGCGTTTATGAATTATTTATAAAACACTTTTAATTCAGATACTACAACGATAACAGCCTTATTCACAAAGGCCGTTAAATAATGCTCCACTATTAATAAAAATTAATGTGATTAATCAAACGAATCATTGTGGGCAAGCGCCAAAGCGTTTTACTGTCGTCACAGAAAACTTATAGTGACCAAAGAATAAATACATGAAAAACTGAGTTGGACTGCGTCCAAGGCTTAAATAAATGAAAATTAAGCATGGAATATCCACACCCAAATCTATGTCAAGTTTCAAACTATTATAAAAGAAAATATTCAGAACGGGGAAAAAAAAAATAAAAGTAAAATTGAGAAAACTCAGGAAACGTTGAAGAAGTTGTAGCGTTCGTGCCCAAAACTGTAGAGATCAAGCGATTTTTAACGTTACACTTTAAATTAATTATTATCAACGTACAAAACATGTATTAATATATGATGATTCAGCCTACTAAACTAATCTATTCTGTGCCTATCAAAGTACAATTCATTACTAGTTACATGCAAATTTGGTGTTATTGTATGCTCATTTGTCTACTGCTTTTAGCTGGCAGTATGTGTGGGAGGCTTGAATTACTTTGACAACCAGTTATTATGGTGAACCGTAAAATAATCCATTAGCCTGTAAGGAGAGTATACAAATACAATGCCACTATATACTTGGAAGTTTTTACTTCAGAAGCAGAGAACTGTTTTCACAAAGCGTTGTCTCACCAATACTCGGACAAAATTTTTTTCGTAAGGGCGCGGTGTACCGCAGTTTTCATCGCCATGGTTTTATTTTTCTATTTGTACCGGATATTTTTTTCTTGTTCTAGACACAAACTGTGACTTAATTTTTATCTTATAATAGTTTTTGCGTAATATCTCGTTAAAGCCCAAAATTTGCATGTTTCCATTTTAAGGACGACACTAAAACCAATAGACTTACCAAACTGAAAATAGTCACAGTGTTAAACGATGTTGTAGATTCCAAATTCAGCTATGTTAAACCACAAAGTAAAAAGTTTTTTAGTTTGAAAAAAATATTATAGAATTTTTTTTTAATTTTTATTTTAAATTTTGTTATTTTTGTTATAATACGAAAATTTTTTTGTTTTTTGCTTTTATGTACGTGATATTGTAGCCTGCGACGTCTTTATCCACTGTGAATTTTTCAGTTTGGTTTGTCCGTTGGTGTTTAAGTGTTGTCCTTAAAACGAAACATGTAAATTTTGACTTTAACAGGCTATTATGCAAAAAATTTGAGGGATAAAAAAAAATTTAATAGGAACCAAATTTTGTCACGTTTTGTATCTAAAATAAGAAAATATATTCTGGCACAAATAAAAAATTAAAACATGGTGATGAAAATTGCTGTATATCGTGCACTTAAGGTGGCCGTCTGGACGTATTTTGCGCGTTGGAGGTCTGGAAGTGCGGAAGCTGTAAGGGCGACGTATCACGCTGAAAGGGCCAATTCCTTGCCCCGTCGGCTAGGCCCGATCAATAATGCGCCTCCCTGTCGCTCGGTCCACGTAACAGAAATGGCACACATCAAGCCTAACCCTTATCACCACAAGACTTGGAATTGTTTTCGATTTACAAATGCTCTTGGGAGAGTTATTGCTGCCTTGGTAATATATACAATACAAGTCGTTTTATCA
>PNEQ01007206.1:0-32470 GCA_003012365.1 Medauroidea extradentata | reverse complement strand
TAGATATAAAAGCTGTAGAAGTCATTAAAGTCTCAAAACCACAATACCTTATACATTCAATACATAGACAATTAAAACTTACATTCTTCCTGGCACGTGGTAACTATGGTCATAGAATAGTAAATACCTAGGTTAATTGACCAATAAATTGAAATTTATACGCATCTGTAACATTGGACAAAATGCTATGTTACAGTAATGTCTTTAGTAAGATATGTTGGAGTGTTTCTTGTATGAAAGACACAAAGAGCACAATGTACAATTCTGTTAGAACTCGAAGTGCTGCATTGCGCTTTGTCAGCGACGCGTCTATTGTAACTGCCGCCATAGGCTTAGGCCCTAATATGGCGGCCTGATGAAATACTAATATAGTTAGGCCAAATATTCACATGTTTATTATTTACCGAACTGTCACGTATACACAGTAAAAAAAATTTGTAAATTTACAAGGAAATTCTTGTAACGTAATATCAGAACATTATCAGTCAGATAATAAAAGTAAGATGTCAGAAGTGGTTACAAATATCGTAAACAACTTTGGGAACTAGTAAAATAATGCTAATGTGCAGATTTTTCGAATTGAAACAAAATAAACCTAGGAGACCTTTCACATTTTACAAAACATTTCGTACTTTCACAAAAATATTTTTTGGAAACTAGTTTCCAAAAAAAAATTTTCGTAACACTACAAGCAATTATTGTAAAATTAACCAGATATTAGATGTAAATATACAAAATTTGTTTGTAGATTTACAGAAATGTTTGTAAATATACAAAGAACATTGTAAATGTACAAGATTTTTGTAAATTTTACAAAATATTTTCGTAGTGTTACAAAAACCTTTTTTGGAAACTGATTTCCAAAAAACCTTTTTGTAAAAGTACAAATTTATTTACTGTGTATACAATACAATTAGAATGTAGCTATACCAGTTAACTACAAATTGTAATAACTTGTAACACTTTTTTTGATACAATGTCTCAAAACAATTTATATTCAAATAATCCTCAGTATTAAATGTCATAGCAATCGTGCGTAAAATTTACCCTAATAAGTAGACCTGTGAAGTTCCTATTCATGTTATACCTGCAAGTAAAGATCTTGACAAATACATTACATTTTGGTTTAAGTATTTAAACAATATCAACTAAGGTTCCACATAATAAACATGCTGAGATATGTGTGGAAACTAGAAGAAATTATGTTGCTGTTTTATCCATGATTTGCGGGACGTTGGGCCTTGGACGGTACTTTTGTGTTATTCTGTGTGAACTACGGAATTAATCCTGAGAAGGTTGTTAACAAAGTATGAGCTAATGTCAACATGCCCTGCGTCAACAGCGGGGAAGCCCTCGTGCTGGTAATCAAAATTACATCAGCAGCTTGTCCTGCAGGGAGGTAGGTAAAGCACTGTCGAGTTCAGCCGAGCGGTCATTTATCCCATAGTTGTCCTAAACGCGCTAACAAGTTGTGGCTTAGAGTGCTTGTAACTTGTAAGTCCCCTCTTCAGACCGCCCGACCACTGCCACCACCATCTGCCCGTACACTGCCTTTCCACTATTACACTTCAGTAAACCATCGCTGATACCTGGGCACAGTTACACGAACCAAACCAGTGTACACTTTCCCAATTATATAACCTTCACCTGATGCCAAACTACCAGCATAAAAAATTAAATAATATTAACTTCCTATTCAGAAAATTGTCATTTTGCTGTGCATATTAATCTCTAGCTATGTTTATCAATACCATATATTTTATGACTTGAAAACAGAAAAAAAACATACACATAATATTTTAACAAATTTAATGAACATGTTTTTACATATGAGTTATGAAATTGTCAGAAGTACGTATGTTTTGTGGAAGGAAATTAATCATGTCTGTAAAAAGTAACCGCCCTAGTATTCACCTGCAGTAATTTAAGAAACACGGGAAAAAAATCAGAACGGCGTGAGTTAAGACCCGTCCAAATGCGAAAAAATTGTTTAAGGGGCCTCCGTAACTGCGCTTCAAACGTGTTGCAGCGAGTTACTGCTATTTTTTAAAGAAATTATTTAACGTGCATTAAATTGGCTTATATACGAAAAGAACGCACACTTCAAATTATGTCGCTATAGTTTTAAAAATTCGGCACCTTAGTTAGAATAATTATTTTCGGGCCCCTCGAAATGGCCAAAAATGGGTTTATCAGACTACCGTACATGGAAAAACAACAACCGGATTCGATAAAACACAACTATAGAAACAAACGTTAGACTTCGAACTATGCTGCCCACAAACAAAATATTGTGGTCGCCGCTTTATGTCCCATAGGAAATATAATAGTAGTTATTCACTGCACGCCAGCCAACTAGCGTGCGAGGAGAGGCGATAATTAGAGACACTGGAAAATCGCGAAAATATTTAACATAGTCTCCAATAAACTGTAGTATCTCAATCGTGACACGTGTTAACAGTTTTCTGGCAAATCGCACACGTTCTGTGTTAAAACTGAACAGTTGTAATTGGGTTTGTTGAAGAGAGACACAGTACTTCATTTAAACGATAGCCAATATAGATGCAAAGTCTTCAGTGTTATACATAGCATGTTGGAGACTAACAAGCAATCAACTTTTCCCGCGATTTACCTGTGTCGCTAGCGATAATGCATTACACACGTCTGTTAGTGGCGCTCTTACTGCTCCTGCCTCACACAAATGCAGTCTATCTAGGGAGGCCCCTTAACAACTACTCCACCTCTCTACGTATTACTACAATTCCTAAGTGATGTCAAAGTGCATCCGTATGTAGACATATGTCAGATTAACTGTAGTATCTGTGTTAAATGGCTGGCTGTTATACTTCATATTTTGTCCAAGCATTTGTGTTAAGAGTTTTCTAAGACAGCGTTAAAAGAAATTTTGTACGAAATTTCCCTACTGTTATATTTGTACATATGTATACATGTATGTACATGTGCAAATACGTTGTAATTTCCTCTTTTATTTGGAGAGATATATACTCATTAATTTTGATAAATGTTTTCGTAGGTGCTACTAATACTGTATGGTAATAACAACGGAATTTATTTTAATTCTGGATACTTATAAACCACGAATTTAGTTTGTCAGTCCCACGAGCATACACCCTTGGTGACGTCCAAAAGATAGCACATCTTAATCAAATGCAGACTCCCGCGAATATCCTCGACTTCGGGGCACTACCACTCCTCGTAGTAGTCACGACGAACGTCCCAACAATCAATGCGAGGACACCCGCAAATACCCGCGACTTCGGGGCCCGTCCATCTTGTGTGACGGTCACGACCAGAGTCAATACTAAATCAAATATGCGAACTCCCGCGAATGGAGACGCGACTCCGGGGCCCGTCCACCTCGTGTGACGGCCACAACTAGAGTCAATCCTAAATCAAATATGCGAACTCCCGTGAATGGAGACGCGACTACGGGGCCCGTCCATGTCGTGTGAGGGCCACGACTAGAGTCAATCCTAAATCAAATATGCGAACTCCCGCGAATGGAGATGCGACTCCGGGGCCCGTCCACCTCGTGTGACGGACACGACCAGAGTCAATCCTAAATCAAATATGCGGACTCTGCGAATGGAGACGCGGCTCCGGGGCCCATCGATCTCGTGTGACGGCCACGACCCTCAAACACCCTAACCGGCGCGTTTGCGGCACTTTCTTTAATAACTCCCCCCTTTTACTCTCAACCAATCGCAGGCTCTGTGGACGACTGAAAACACTAAACACGGCCTTTACTCCGTAGTGGTTTAATATAGATTTTCAAAACTAACACAGGTTGGCATTTACACACACACTCTTACTTATATACGAAATCTTTGCCCATAATGATGAACGATATTAAAGTTAATATATAACTTCACTGCAGGCGGTAAGCAAAGACACGCCTCTGCGCTGACCTACTTCTCGTCCCCTGAGTTGTTTACTATCAATTCATGGTCTCGGGTCAGCTCTTCTTATGTTCACAACTTTCTCATCCCCTCGGTGTGAAGGGTTATGGCCTTGACACAATTAAAAAACTCCTCTTAAACCCTTCGCCTCTCGTCAGTATGCAAAATTAAATATACCTATTATAAATTATATGAAACAAATTATTGTGATTGAGTAAGATTAAACACATGATTCTGAGAACTATGAAATTTAAACGGGCTCTCTACGATTTTTCTGTCACAACTTGTTGTATTTACATTGAAAATTATTTTTAATCAATCGGAATGACAAATAGGCCCATTGCAATGTTCGTAAGGATGTGCATAGGCCTGGGTATGTATAAACGAATGTATAAATGTTTACATGTATGTGTCTATTAACAGCGAAGCGTTGAAGTGTGCAAAGGGAAGCGGTGCTCAGCTATGACTATACACAACTACTTGAGAGTTATGTGGATCTTTGACAGTGGTATGTGCAGTTACTCTCTCCAGCCAGTGGCGTGCAAGAAGCGAGCTACGAATTTCACTACCTGTGTCACTGCAATACGCTTTCATTGAGTGTGTCTAGCAGGCACGTTAACATCACGTAATAAACGTATAACAAGAACTAAATAATACTGCCCTTGTAACACGACCACGCTTTGCCACTAAAATCAGGTTTGTTTATATGGCGTTTAATGCAAGGGAATGCCTTGCGATCATAAATGAGGAAACTAATTCGCAGGCTATTGTAGTAATACATCGAAATACATATTTGGGTTTCGAATATTATGGTACCAGAACTTTTATATTATAGTACCAGAGCTTTTATAACACCAATGACTTGAGCTTGTTTATGAAGTGATAATGCTTCGGGTATGGTATATATTTTACATAGTCAAAGAACTAAACAGAATTCAGTCATCTATCAATGGAAAGGACAGTAGTAATAATAAAGGTGGAAAAGAACAAGCTATAATTAAAATAAAATACTTATAGTGTGGTAGTAACTACTGATTTACTAAGAAGAAGATAGTTGAGCTGCTCGGGTTTTTAAATTAATCTTAATACTGAAAATTGAAAGTAATTTGGAAAATAATGTGTATTAGGATAATACAACGACGTAGTTATTAGACGTTTTATTGAAGCAATACAAACAATATTCAGTAACTACCTATCTATCGACCAGAAAGTGCAATGTAGACAAACAATACCAAGAAAATCTACCAGCCTGGAAACATGAATCGTTTGAAATAAAAGTCTTAGTTGTAACAGGAACTATAAAAATTAAGTTTTAAAACGCAGTCCTTTTCCAATTTATCTCCGGCTAGCTAAAAATATATACATTAAAACTTAATCAACAGGGTCTTGCTGTAGGTCGAAAAATACATACTATTAATTGTCAAAGGAATTTATACAACTTTTGTTCAAATACGACTAAATTTAAACTCCACGTCTAACTTTATTATAAAACTGACTGATTTCCTCTACAAACTGCATACTACACATGGTATTGTAGTACGTTACCAATCTTGCAACTTTATTCGGAGCAAAAGCTGCTGAATCTCGAACACAGCTTAGCTGAAGTCAGGAATCACCTTTACTCTCGTCCGATCGAACCTAGAACCTGGACTAGTACAGCAACCGTCTAAATAATTGAGGACCCTCTCAGCAATGATATCCCTCCATTCGCAATTCCGAAAAAACAGCCAGGTAGACAGTAACTTCTTCTACACGAGCCCGAAGATATCCGTCCTTCCTTCATTAGGCCAGACTTGATGAAGTTATGAAGTTCAACTCGTCATCTCCGGTAATAGTATTTTTGTGATTTAAATTACTCCTAAACCTTTTTCGGCGAATTTCTCAATGATCTACACTGGGGCTTCCATAGTTGTACGTCCTGCCTCCTACTAATCTTCGAATGTTCTCCCTTTCTTCGATGCTGTTTATTTTTTTGCCAATTTTTTTCTTTCGTTACCAAAAGTATTTTAAAACAAGATCTGATATCTGCTAGAAGCTTGTTGAAAACACGTTTCCAAACTGGCAGTTAAACCAACATTACTTAGTCATGTGACCTCACGTTTGAATATTTATCCTATGACCACCTCTTAGTTGTTACTAGTTAAATAATTCATATTTTAACAACTGATTAACAAAATTAAACATTAAACTTTCAAAAGGAACTAAAACAAAACATCCTTTTATATTTAAATATACGTTAATTGCTCGGGGTATTGGTACCAAATATGGTAACATTTTTAAAGACATATTACGTTGATTGCGGTAAAACGTATGTTACACAGGAATTCCACCTTTTTGCTCTATCAAGGCAGCAATGATTACCTCATACATACATCCCATAGCTTCTTGATTACACTGTCTCAATTCATGTCAACATTCATATTGAAGGCACCCTACAGGACCCTCACATGGATTACTGTTTCTGATATGGGAGAGTCTCTATGGATATTATAGCTAGGGAAATACATAAAAATGGAATGGACTCCCGTCTCACGTGATTAATGTTCTGTTGCAGGGCGACAGCGGCGGTCCACTGCACATCGGTGGAAGGGGCGGAAGCCTGGAGGTTATTGGTATGCAGTAGAATTTTTTTTAATGGTTTCGCACGAGTGCGAACAACCATATATTTTTTTTCTTTTTGCCTCAGCGTTCCTAACACACACGCGCACACGTCCAGAGTATATCGAGTCCGTCCCCCCATGCGGATGTGACAGCCGTAGCTCCCCCTAGGGGATCCGGCTGATCGCTGTTCCACCCTAAAAACAATCCCGACGTCAGAGATCGAAAAAAAAAAAAATCTGGGAAAAAATTAAAGCGAATGGGTGTTTGAATTCCCTTCTTTGAAAACGATCCCGTGGATTTGCTAGACGTAAGAATGGTCACTTGATGCATGTCAAATTATTGTTCCTATAAATTGAAAGAACTATTTGTTCCAGCAGATAAGTCGTTCAGTCGAATCCCAAATACGCACGAGAGGAATTGTAATCCTAACGCAAGGAAACAAATATCTAAGTATGTTAAGATTGTTGATGTGCTCGTATAAAATTGCATGGAAACTAAGCAATAGCCAACACGGAATTTAATTTAAACATTGTATTAACCGATTTTTTTTTTTCGGATGTGATTGTACCGCACCGTGCTCTGTAAATGTGATATGGTTTGGAGTCATAAAAATGTATAAGTTTATTCTAAAGTATATCCTATTTTACTGTTACTTTCAAGTACATGTAACTATATTTTTACACATAAATGTAAACCAAAAATATCAAGCAACCATTTTTGTATAAAGAAATAAAATTTTGTAATTGTAAAGCACAACGTTAAAAATAACATTTAGCACGACAATAAATTAAGTGCACAGATGAGTGGTTCATAATCACTCAACCATATTTATAGACTTTGTATCATGAAAATTTAGGGATTATTTACTTTAGGGTGGAAACAGATTACAAATTAAAATATGCTTTATTTCACCTCTAGGAGGGTAAAAGAGGTAGAAAGAAATTCCAAGCACATTGATAGCAATTTTTTTTATTAAATGTAGTAAGGTTTGAAATATAAATTATTGTCTCACTGAAAAAAGGGTATGTTTAAATGATTGTGCAGAAAAGTGGAAGGGAACAAAATGTGTTTTTGAGCTACCCAAAATAATGCATCGAACGGGACAGCAGTCTTTATGTGAGTAACTTTAAACTTCTTGTAACATAACTATTAAAAAAGTATTCAATAACATTTATAAATAGGTTTTAGATTAATAATAGAACATAAATTAATAATGTACAAATAACCTAAGATACATCATATAAAAATTCCTTAACAAGTAAAAACTATCGTTTAATATTATTGTTTATCCTGTAATGTTCCGGCGGAACATTAACTAAACAGTTTTACACCAGTTTCTCCGAACGATCATGAACGTTATAGAACGCCGAAAGCAAATATTGTTGGGATTCGTTTTCCTCTAGGGCACAAGTGACACAGTCTACATACAGCACGTCTCATTAGCTCACTTCGCGAAACATCCTACCACTATAAGTTGTGTACCATTTTGTGAAGTTTCCTCTCCTAAAAGTTAGCACCTGCAAAACCCTTTCATGTTAACCAGCACTTTTAAAACTTTGTTAGTTTCGCAAGTTTATTAAATGTGGTACCATCAGCTCTCCTTTCAAACTCATGGAATTCATGAGAGAGAATTTAATTTCTGACACCTGCCAGAGTGTCCTGTGAAAGATTACAACTTTAACTTCTACTTAAAATGTGGTCCATAACTGTTCTCCTCGCATGAATTATAAAACAAAAGTTGTAAAAGGTGCCATACTATGCGTGGCAACAAACTATTATGTTGACATGACATGAATACGAAAGTTTTTTTATCTTAATGCTACACACTCTAATAACTTTGCCGTGATCTAATTATTCAGATTATTTAAACGTACGACTTGAAGGTGACTTCATTGTATGGTATTACATATCACTGAGTGCGATTGCACGCGTACGTGTTGCAAACAAACATTGGATACATATGTTATGCTCACCTTCAACATATTACGTACTTACTTAAATTTATGTGGACCGTGCGATTATCTAAGCAACAAAATAAAACACTTCTCTCCATAGTAAAATGTTTGTAACGAATTTAATATATTATATTTTAAAATATTTAGACTGTAGAATGTTAGGTATTTAAAATATTTCAAATTACATTTTTACAAAAAAAATGTTCACGATATGTTTTTTTATAAACCAAAACAAGTGAGCAGCTGAGACCAACTAATGATTACTTTCAAATGACCAAATATGAGTCCAAATTGAAATTCTAGTGTAATGACGTTTGTTGCATGTAACACAGCCTTACCCACGCAATTCAAGTTCATAACTTATCATAAACTTTTAAAAGCCCCAAATTGTTTGAATTTAAAATTATATGTTAGGCAATAGGGTTACGATAGAGATTCCATGTAATACATGAAGGTACGTTTAGTTTTTGTAGTGCACTTTATTTATTTTTAAAAGTGACGACCTTGTTGTGCACTTTATATATTTTAAAAAGTGACGACCTTGCACATAAACATTATAATAATTTAGTGGGGGGGATAAACACAACGTTAAGAGTTACGTGGACATATATTACATGCTGTAATAAGCCGTTTATAATCGTTTATAATAATGTGCTACAATAAACAAGTTTCACGTTTTCGCCACTTGTTTACACTTTCTAATGTAAAAGTCGCCATGTGGCTAATAGAAACATTTAAATGATAATTTTATGTTTTAAAATTAAAGCCACAGGCTACCATTTACTGCATTGAATATACTTGCTTAATTATTAGCACATATTCAAGCGGATACCTTCGATGGCATGGTTTAAAATGGAACAACCCAAAAATCCACGTTTAGAGTTAAATTTATTACAAACATTCGTGTTTCGATAAAAAATAATTGGCAATTACCATAATATTTGTTTTTTTTTTTTCGAAAGCTCAGACGATTATAATAAAATTCAGTTTTTAACTGGTAAATAGAATAAAACGCGATGTTGTTAAACCGAGTGATTTTTTTGTATTGATATTTATTTTAACTGGCAGTGTGTACTTTTGTCTACACGTTGATGTGAACGTAAATTAAAATAAACTAATTATTAGTTGTTTGACTTTTTAACTGAGCCGGCGATATGAAATGCTAACATCTACAGTCTATCTCACTTTGTTGTCAGATTTATTATAAGTGGTTCGGGATTAAATAATAACAATTAAACCCTTATATTTTTTCATTCATGTAGTTAATATTTTCTTGCCACTTTCAAATATCTATAAATTAAGCGAACTAGGTACAGGTTGTTCAATATAAACTGAACACTCAGCGGTACTGGTAATTTATTAAAAATATGTTTTATTGGGCCAATAAATGTTAATTTTTGAGAATGACGAAACGTGTACAGTTTTTTTTTTTAGTAACATGGAAGTTTTCATATTAAATATATTAAAGATGGCTGCAAAACGGCCAAAGATGGCTGCAAAACGGCCAAAGATGGCTGCAAAACGGCCAAAAGAAAACTTTGTGCGGTACTCACTTTATCGTGAACGACCTATGACCATATCATACAGTGAAAGAGTGATTTTGGTCAGCGATCAACATCTTTAGCGCTTGTGAGTGGTGACATGAGGTGGGTATGGAGTAGTGTCGGAATGAAAGGGCAGGGAATACGGGAGATCCCCGTGGAAACCTGTGGCATCGTCCGACACGATTCCTACATGAGAAAATCCGGAGTCCGACCCCGCCGGGAATCAAACCCGGATCACCTTGGTGGGAGGCGAATGGTCTGACCATTCGGCCACCGCGGCTTCCTTTGACTTTACGGCACTGTAAAATTTACTTGTGATGTTACAAACAGGAATAATAATTTACTGGCGTTATTCGATTATATCTGGTTTTCTAAAGTGCCATCTTTACCGCGATACACCTATAGGCGGTTCGGAATAATGTGAGCACTCAAAAAAAAAAAAGCTCTGCTAAAGTTCTTTTTTCAGCGTTATGGCTAACGATGGAAAATGTCTCACTTCTCTGGACACGTCACATGACATTTGCGCGTGTAAGATCAATTATAAAGTCAGAAGAAATGAATATATTATGATAAATAAATGATTATTAGTTATTTAAAATACAATTATGTCGATTTAGGTTGCTTTTGTTTTAGTATTGCTGTATTTAAAATAAAAAATACACGGAACTGTATTGCGTAATTTCACTGCCAACCGCACAAGCTGTAAGGCAACTAGAGCTAATGGTGAATTATATGCAGTAACGGCTAGTGATATATTTTTTAAGGTTAAATTTTTAGCGCGAAGTGACTGCCAGTTGAACTGGTGCGGTGTGTGTCGTGTTGCAGGCATCGTGTCGTGGGGGCGAGGCTGTGCACGACCCTACCTGCCAGGAGTCTACACAAGGGTGGCCAGCTACTTGGACTGGATAAGGGCGCAGCTGCGAGGGGAGTGTCTTTGTCCACCCCTGCCGTGACCGCGCTGCTCCCCTGTGCAGTGTGTTCTAGCAGCTCTATGTCCTCTAAAGGCCTTTAAACAATATAAACCTAAAGAATTAAGGAGGATTTATTCCTTCCGCCATATATTTAACAGTTACTGCATTTTCATTAACTCCCTTTCTTGTCTGTTTGTCTATTCGGTATAGATTTTACAATCGATTCCAAGATAACTTCCTGATGTCTTAAAGGCTTGGAACATTAAATATAGTTCAGAAATAGATATCTATGCAATAGTAACTAGCTCCTTGTTGATTTTTGTATGTTTGTTAGCTATTTTGGTTTTTTAAATCAATTGAAAAATGTTACATTCACAAGACTAATATAACAATAAACCATTTTTTTAACATGCCAAGAAATATGTAACAATGCTATAGTAACTAGTTTCTTTTAGTTTTTTTTGCTAATTTGATGTAAATTTAGTTTTGTTTAAAATCTATTGAAAAATGTTACACAAATAAGACTAAAAATCAGAAAACATTTATAAAAATAAACAAAAATATTACGCCACGTTTTTAAAACTGGTTTAAAAGTATAAAATTAATTTACCTATGACGAAATTTATGAATTAAAAACCAAAAACGTAGGGGAGGGGGTGTATTCAGTATATAATATTGAATATAGAGAATAAATTATATGTAGTTGAGAAAACTCAACAGTTAATATCATTTACAGAGCAATGGAGCTGCTAGTGACGTAGACGAAATATTCATGCATCAATTATCTGTTCCATGAGCCACACGGTTTTTGCTCTAATTCTTACAAGTATTATCATAACAGAATTTATTTCATACATTTTAGTCCGTTTTAAAAACGTGGGTAATTAAAATAAATTTTATTTGAATAATTGTTCGTTTATAACCACTGCTTTAGTGACTGTAATTAAATATTCGACGCGACAGGGTGTGCATAAAAATTCAATAGAGTTATGAGTTAGTTGAAAACTCAATATCTATATTAATTGCCATGTAAAAGTGATTTAGTTACTCGAGCGACAATAGTGTCGCATAAGTAACAGAAACCACTCCATAAGAATTACAAAAGTGATTGAAGTGATTAATCTTGCCGTGACAACGTGAAAAACGTAAAAACTCTATCCAACCCCATATTTATCATAAATGACATTAATCAATGTTTACATAGGATGAATCCTCATAAATGTGGCTATTTACACAACTGCCAAGCAATGTGGTTCTTCTAAAACAGCTGCTGAGTGTACGTAAATTATGTATGCTTAGCAATAGCATTCAAAGAACCTTGCACACGTGTTTACCCACTTCTGATCCTCCGCGTAGTTCTGAATTTTATTTTTACGCTGCCGACAATGGCGAAAATTGGTGATTTTGTTGTCCTTAGCAAGTATGAGAATCTTACAATATTTTAAAATGTAAAGGCGTGTGAAATACGCCTTCATCTTTAATATTACATAGTAAAATGCTAGTGTCACCACACCAGTTCATCGACTGGTCTCAATAGGCCAGGGTGAGGCGTGATGTGCGTCCTGTGTCATCCTTATCTCTTCCGCACTTCTAGGCCTTGGACGAGCAAATTACTTTCACCCATGCGGCCAACTTAAGGGCGTGGTTCACCACAGATTTCAACGTCTTTTTTTATTTTTATATTTGTACCAGATATTTTAATCTTATTTTATAAATAAATTATGATTAAATCTTCCTCTTAGGAAATTTTTGTATCTCTCATTGTTTTTGCGTAATGACTCGTAAACGTCAAAATTTGGACTTTACGGTTTTAAGTTCGCCACAAAAACCGAAATTCCAAATTGAAAAAATGCACACTATTTGTAGGCTATGATTTGACATATATAAAAACAAAAATAAAATATTTTTTGTATTTATAAAAGTTGTTGGTATTTTTTAAATTTTCATTTCAAATTTCAGCATTTTTTATTAAATAAAAAATATTTTATTTTGGCTTTTATATATGTAAAATCATAGTCTATAACATTGTTATACACTGTGAATTTTGTCTGTTTGGTATGTCAGTTGGTTTTAGTGGCGTACTTAAGGCCGTAAAGTACAAATATTGACGTTTACGGCTCATTACGCAAAAACTATGAGACATGCAAAAGTTTCCTAAGAGGAAGATTTAATCAAAATTTATGTCTAAAAGAAGAAAAAAAATCTGATACGCATATAGAAATAAATAAAGACGTTAAAAACTACCGCAATTTTCATCACCATTTTTTTTTTTTTTTTTTACTTGCACCAGATAATTTTTTTCTTATTTTAGACACAAAATGGGACAAAATTTTGCACTTATTAAATTTTTTTATCTCTCATAGTTTTCGCGTAATGGCTTGTTAGTCATATATTGCATGTTTCCGTTTTAAGGACCACACTAAAACCAACTGATATACCAAACTCAAATTATCACAGTGGATAAAGACATTGCAGGCTACATTGTCATGCTCATAAAAAAAAGAATAACAATTATTTGTAGTAAAAATATTGAATTTTTTAAGTTTAATTTTTAGTTTCAGCATATTTTGAAAATATAGTTTTTTTTTTTTTTATTAATTTTTATGACATGGCATTGTAGCCTGCAATGTCTCACGGTCTGCAAAAATTTTCAACGTGTAATTTCTATTTTTTATATTTGAACCGGAATTTTTTTTCGTATTAAACACATTAATTGTGACTAACTTTTGCTCTTATGAAATTTTTTTACATCCCCTTGTTATTGCGTAATCATTCTTAAACATCAAAATTTACGTTTCACGGTTTTATGTACGCCACTAAAACCAACTGACATACCAAACTGAAAAAAAATACAGTGATAACGACGTTGTAGGCCACAACGTCACTTATACAAAACAAAAAAAAATTAAGTATTTTTGTATAGGAAAAAAATTACTGAAATTAAAAAAAAAAGTTAGAAAAATCAATAATTATGTTACAAACACAAAGTATTTCTTGTATTTATATAGGAGACGTTTTATCCTACAACATCGTTATCACTGTATTTTTTTTCAGTCTGATGTGTCAGTTGAACTTAGTGGTGTACATAAAACTGTTAAATGTAAATTTTGTCGTTTACGAGTCGTCACGCAAAAACTACGGCATATTAAATAATCTCATAAGAGCAAATTTTAGTCGCAAATTGTGTCTAAAATTAAAAAAAAATTATGTTACAAGTATGAAAATAAATATTTGACAAAAATTGCTGTGGGGATCGTGCCCTTAAGGGTACTGCCTTCCTCGGAACCACTGCGCCAACAAGGATAGGAATGTGTGTGTGAAATTAAATTCCGTGGGACTCAGTATCTCTTTGAACCTCTTGTCAATTCTGGAAATGTGTTCGGCCCCAAAGTGATACAATTAAAAATGACTTAGCTCCGCCGAATAAAATTTAACTTGCCAATTTGTATCCATGTTTACGCCTCGGATCTCAGGTAAATAGCGCCCAAGATGTGTGCAGTGGGATTTTAAAAAAAGTAAATAAATAAATACAATTGTCTCTTTGTTTTAAATCAAATTAATTACAATATTGGTTTCCTCACTGCTTCGGTTCTGCAGTGTAAGACCTCGTTTTAACCAATTACTCTAATTGTTGGTAAATTCAGGAGGCATTTTTTTGTAACTCACCCGATAACCATATCCGTTATTCAACCTTCAAAATTATCTGTGAGTTTATTTATTTTCAGGCGAAGAGATCTATTTTGCTAAGTAATTTATATTTTTAACAGTAAATATAATTTGGGTTTTACAAGACGTTCCATAATTATAAATTTTATATTATTGTACTTTGAGTGTTTACAAGAGACAAAATTACACTATTCATATGTGTTCATATTTGATAATCTGAAGTTATGATTTTTTTGCATTACTTTTAGTGATGCTTGAATTTATTTTTACTACTTAAGTTTTTAATATTGTGAACCACTTATTACCAATGTATAACTATTGTTTTCAATAAGTAAACGTTACATATCGTCTTACATGTGTAAATATAAAGTTACACTACCTACAAAGAATGTCCTAGAAGTAGTATACAAATTTGTTTGTGGAATGTAAAGGATGTTACGAGAGTGTCTTGGAACAGTAAAAAATAATAAGGGAAATCTTTCTTACGTAGTTTTGAAATACTAGTTTTTCAAAACAACGGTATTTATTTTTAATTTGTTAAAATAAATGTTGCTCAACATCGTTATAAAACTGCGACTTAAAACATTTATATGTTTTAATAGAGTAATAATGAATACTAACCGTATGTCCCTTCAAAACACTCAATTGTACATGACATTTCACCTTTTTAGTGATATTCTATATAATTATTTCAAGAAAGCCGTTAAAAATTCCCACCGGTCAAACATGGTTGCTTTAGTTGACCTTTAAATGTTTAGCTTCCTTTATTTATTTCTCTGCGATAACCGCTATAAGAAATACGCGTGCCTTTTATCCAGTAACTATGTAACAACGGACGCAACGCAACTGAATTCTCTGCATTCATTGCTACAGGCGTAACTTTAAATATCCACCCAAATCACTGAAATATTTTCTTTTCTGCTTCAACATAAATTACTTAAAATTTATTTAAATCCATGTTTACATAACAGTCACTTATTTCACAGATCCTTGATAACAGAGTACTTTCTAACACATTTAATTTTAAAATAAGCTAAGTAAAGGGAAAAAATTACAATTATTAATTGCATTAAACAAAAGGAAACAAAACAGTTTACACACGTTGAGGCGAAAAGAGTGATTTTAACAGTGGCATTTATTTGAGAATCATCTGGTATTTTGTTCTTTTTCATGGTATTGTGTGTACACATTTTTTTTTATAATTCGCATTGGCTTTCCAGTTCGCGAAAATATCCACATGTGCGCGCGTTTATTGAATCTGTGTTGTTACATTTTTAAAAAAGTACGGATTAAGTCCGTGGAATGTAAAACAATTTACGACTGACGGAAGACCAACCAATCAAGCCGGGATGGCCCACTTTGCTGGACAGAACGAGATTTGTTTATTCACACGGGCCGTTCGCGCAGTATTTGAGTGCCTATTATTGAATTTTTCTGTTCGCCTCTCTCAAATTTTATCGTTTCTCTCTTCGTTTGCAGTCGAGTAGACTGAAGAGGCTGTGTTTACTCACACTTGACCATAAATCGTAAAATTTGGTGCAGGATGAAATGCTTAGGTTTTACCAGAAAAAATTTCTTTAATAAAGAATTAAATTTTTTTACATACTAGGCAATACTAATCCACAAATAATCATAAATGTTATTCCTCTCTTTTAGAGGCTTAGAAAAAAAAATAAAAGTAAGATTCAATAGCATTTTTCAGAATGCTTTTATTTTAAAAATTTACAATTCCCCCACGTGTTGTACAAAAATGAAAAATGCAACTGAAATTAACCAATACGTTTAAAGGTATCGAAAGGACACAATGGCAGTTTTCCCACAACGATTCTTTCTTAAATAGTTCAATGATAACGAAATGTTATTCATCAATTCAGCGTTTGACAATTGTTTGCTGTCATAGATGTATCAAACATGGCTTTATTTTTCTAAGGCGACGCATACATATTTATTCCTCAAGCTAAATACCGTGTAAGAGCTTAGTTAAGAATTAAGGTCGGTTTACGATGCAAACATGAACGCAATAACCGTAACCGTAACACCCTGAACGAGTTTAAGAACGAAAACATGCTGTTTACGATGGCCTTGTGCGTCCATGTAGTCTGTGTTAGAAAATGGCCGCTGGTGTCAGCTGTTCGTTATTTTGTTTCGGTTGGGCCGCTATAATTGTGTGTTTCTTATTAATCTGACGTATTTGATGTCATAATTATTAGATATGGTAAATTTCCTACATTTTCCGTATTTGCTTTGTTACTTTCTTTTTTCTCCTTTAGCCATAGTTAAATACGTGACGTGTTTTATTATTCTAAACCTGTTTTGCCAAACTGCCTTGGAAATGTTTTAGAGCAAATTATTTCCTAAAGCATTCCTTGTAAATATGTGTTGTATGGCTACTAAAACAATAAAGGTATCTTAATTCGCGCATACCTTACTTGTAACTCAATCCCACACTGCTCACAAACTGCACAAACGAAGAATTTCATGACAGCATGCTAGCTGCTGTGTTATTCCTGTATTTATATTTAAGTAAAAAATACCCTGCAACAAATATGATGTAGTTCATCTGCATCAGTATAGGGTTAATTTACATCATACAAATAAACATAGTTTTAGTATTAATTATCTTATTGTAAACATAAAATATATGTAGGTAGGCAAATTATCATGTTGAAATATAAAGACATAGCTCAATATTTTTTCATATAACAGCACAAATTAAGTACAACCGCTTTTTGATGATGTAAAGTAGGCCTAACCTAACTGTATGGCTATGTTACACTACACTCCTCACATCAAAAAAAAAAAAGTTTCGTTAGTTGGCCTGCCTTCTTCGATAATTTCATTTTCCAAAAATATTATTTTCCATCATATTGTTAGTCTAAGGTGGTTAAAACGATTTGGCAAAAATTTTACCGAATTTGAAGACCGAAGGTATAGGCTACTTTCAATACGTTAATTAAATAATTGTACGCCACATATATTCAAATACACGCATACACTTTTATTTTAACTTTGTGATAGGTGTGAAGACGTTTAGAAGGAAGCAACAAGTGTATTTTAACTTGCTAATAATATGTATTTTTCAAAACACGTATCAATATGTAAATACAATATTGTTATTTGCCAGAGATACTTGTCTATCGGTTGCTAAGCAACGAAGGCAGAAGTGACGTTGAGCGGAAGTATTATTGTATACTGCGCTCCTATTGGCTGAAACCCTTATTCTTTACGGTAGGAAATAAAATATAACAATTTCATACACGTCGTTACGTCGACGACGTAATTCTACACGGTACGTATGCATCACCATAAACTGTGTCGTAAGAAAACTCAACTTTCATTTCCTTACGTTTTTTTGCTACGCACATGTTTGCATCGTAAACCGACCTTTAGACTATTTTAAAACACGATTTAAATTTGATATATCTATGGAAAGGGCATTTCCGTTGTGAGTTACATCATTAATGGTAACTGCAACTGTTACTTATTAAAACGGCACACAAATAGGCACTGCAGTATTACTAAGACTGCTATCAAGAACAAGTCCAAATTACCAATAATTATCTCCAATATAATCTGTTAAGGGAACCTTGAATGTTGGTGCTACATACTATTTAAATTTTGATAACGTGTATTAAATCCTTTGTTTTCTCGCTTCTTTGTCTTTGCTCTTTTCTATATCAAGCATTCGCTGCCATAAAATATTTTGCCACAGTTCTTTACGACGATAGTTTTACTACTCTCAATCTTCGTATTACCTTGTACAGATACATTTTACAGCTGTCGAAGTCTGACACTATACAAACACTTTGAAATAAGATTGCTTTACTCAATTTTTTTTAATTGCATAAAGTTTTGATATCATTTACTCTGTATATAAATAAATCTTAAAAGTGTACCCATTATAAATTGCTGATATTTTAATTTATTTACTGACTAAATAATTTAATGTCTTTGTAATTATCTTGAAATTATATTGTGCAGATCTTCAATACGCGACATTCCCTTAGCACATTTCAACCAGAAGTATGCGATTTATATTTTCCGTAAGTCTGTACAGAACATTATGTCAAATATGTACTTTTTAACTTCCATTTTTCAAACACACAAGTGTTCGTTACTAAGGTTATCTCTTCCGACGGTAAAATAACGTGAAGAAGAATAGTCTCGTGCAGGACATTTTAGAGGTTCAATAAAATACGTAATAAACATATTCCTCGACATTAAAGCAATAAACTGCATTATGTGAATGCGTATATACATATATAATAGAGCAGCAGATTTCATTACAGCTAAGCAACCTTCTTAATGACATGAATGGCAAGACGATTCTGCTTATAATTAATGTCTTGATAGGCTATCGACGCAATAAAATTTGACGTTTTATGTACCAACAAATTATCATGCTGTGAACTGTTTCAGTCATTTTATTTTAGAAACAATATGGAAAATTAGCATTGGATATGTGTGACCTTCATTTTTAAATACCTAGCCTGTATTCAAGTGACAAACCACATTTGAGTGTACACTTTGGAAAATAACATGGGCTAGGGCACACAGGAAATAATAACATGACAACCGGAATTGCTCGGTAATGACAGTCAGCAATCCAGTGTATGTTAAATTGTAGCAAGCAACATTATTATAAATATTATAGAGATATATTTACGTAGCCGACTTTACAATGGCAAATATTCCGAAAATTTCAGTATAAATGAAAAGTATTTTTTTTTTTCATAGAAGAAGAGGCTTATGCAGAATAATATGAATTAATTGTTAAATGCAAAAGTTTTTCTATATTTTGATTTTCCATTTAATTATTTACAACGTTTGTCGACGTTTTCCTAGCTACACCTAGTTTTCGAACTAAATTTAACTATTTATTTGCTCTGTGTAGAAAAATCCAGGATTCCAATCCTTAATATGTCTTTCGTGAGTTTAAGAACATAAATAAGTATTAATTTTAAGGCAAGAACTCCCTTCCCCTCAACGCACATGTTGGTTTACATATGCGTGTGTATACATACATGCATACATGCATACATTCATATATATATATATATATATATATATATATATATATATATATATATATATATATATATATATATATATACACACATACATACACACGGTGTGTAGAAGATAGAAATTGGGGCATCTGCAATGATTCAATAATTGTTTACAAAACGAATTACCTTGCAACACTTTGAACTGAACATTCATTAATAGCTAAAAAACTAAAAGGTTTTCGGACAAATGTTTACAAGAAAATTTTTTCCTGTTTTGGTGTTAGAAGTTTGTAAAAGTATTTCAGTAACAATATACATATATATATATATATATATATATATATATATATATATATATAACGATTCCATTGTAACGATAGCTTTCCATGTCAATGAGCTAATGAGTACGTGACGATGACATATATGAAGACTTTTAACTCTCAGAATATAACAATATCCCACCTGGTTTAAGAGATATTGAGGGTAACGGGAAAATACATTATACCACGTTTCACCCTTTATGAGTGACTGCGCTGCAAAGGAGCCACTCTTAAAATATTCAAATATAAAATGCACTCTTCTGTCAGCTACCACCATGTGCATATTATGTTACCACAGCTGTTCCCCGTCGCCTTGCTTATACAGGATTCAAACCTAAAACATCTTACCAGTGTTCCAAACAACTATGCCAAGGTAAGTCGTCAGTAGTCTTATAAACTTAAATTTGTAAGTACAGGCCGGTGTCCAAAGATGTATACGTACCAATAGAATGGGAAAAAGTAACTACTTTTATTATTTCTCCGTGTTCATACCTGCTTTTCGCGAGTTCTACACATTTACACACTCGTACCCGTTAACTGACGAATTTTGAAAATTAATGAAGTATCTTTCTAGGTTTTTACGCGAGCATTACTCCTATTCCAAATTTATCTCAATATCTTAATAGGTTTTAGAGAAATAGAATATTGATTGGAAACACGTTTGGCTTTTTTATGTACTTAGAGGCTGAATTTCCAAAACTGCTGATGTGAAATTACTTTTTACGGGCATCGTGAGCTTTGTTTTGAAGTAAAATCGTATCGATACCTCAGATGGTTTAAGTGTTATTGAGGGATCTTTGAAATCACAATTTACTTTTTTTATCCCCTTTAATTCTAAGATTTCGGAAAATAGAAAAATAATTTTATACGCATTTCTCTAAGCTTTATTTTTAACCAACGATCACCTCGAAATCATAACATGTTTAGGCGCTATCCAGGATTAAATGAAATCCATTTTTAACCCCTTTATTTATGAATTTCAAAAAATCTCTTCATAATGGGTGTCCACAGCGTAAGTGAAAGCCACCCTCGAGACTTCATGTTTCTAGGTCCAACGGTATGAGCTGTCCGTTGATGAGTGAGTTATTTAGTGAGTTTGGCACATCATTACCTACACAGACATAATTCACAATGTATGATGATATGTGCGACAAATATGTAACATTCACAGTCTTATTTCTGAAGCTGTTAATATTTAAATAATGTTGGTTAACTGAAGTAAGTGATTGTTATTCGTTAATTTTCAAATATTATTCTTCCAGTGTTGTCCTCGTTAATATTAAAAGTGTTTCAAAGTTAGTCTACTGTTATGTTTTAATAACAAATTCTAGCCTCTGTGTTTAAATTATTTTGTTTTAAGTTTCAACTGAAATATAAGTATAGCTTATGGTGTAACGCCTGTTGCATAGTGAGCAAAACTATCAGTTAGACTGAATTTCCTTAAAATGCGTTTTGAGGAAAATGACCACGAAAATTTGTGATTCTACGTATATAATAACTTGCAGAAAATCACAACGTTTAAAACTGTCTTTAATATTGACTACAGATAATTTGCCTAGCCAAACCTACCACTTTAAATATATGCAGATAATTCGAAGCATGCTCATCACTTCAGTCATATTTTACAAATAGGAAGAAAGAAAAATGATTAAGTGCGTATTTTCACACGTGTTTTTATATAAGTACACTTGGCGTTATCAAATGCTATTTAGAATTTTTCAAATAAAAAGTGTAATTTTTTTCGTGACCAGTTTCTGTCCGAATAAAAGTGTTACCTCATGTCTCAACAAATGAGTACCGCTTTAAGTTAATAAAGGAACACAATACAGGACAATTGGTGAGGTAGTTGATATAGGCTAGGGTTCGACAAAATGCAGTTGCGAAGTGCGGTAATATGTACTGCATTTTATAAACCAACGTATTCAGGGACGCTTGCTTTACAGTAATGACAGACAGGTTGTTTTCTCGTTACAATTAAACGGAAATATAACAACCTCCCCTCTGAAACTATTATCTCCTTTCAGCTTCCCGTAATTTTCTACTACTTTTATTGGAGATGGCGGTGGTACAGCGCGAAAATTTTCTGTGTCAACATATCCTTGAAAACACTGTAGTTTACTCGCCACGTGTATGATTGGGTGATGTACGTCTGACACAACGTAGCTGTCTGCAGATCAATAATTAACATCAAATATTACAATAGCGGGATTTTTATTGGCTCAGTCAAATAGGACAACAGTTCTAAATTATAGTTTGTAAATTTGCTACACGTGCGTATAGGAGCGCTAAGAAAGTAGGTATAGTAGAATTGTTTCCTAGACATCCACAGTGGCATTCCCAAATTTTTATTTTATTTTATTTTATTTTTTTTTTTTTTAGAAACCAGTCATATGTGCATTGAAGTTATCATTCTTGTATTGTAACAGTTGTAAAAGTTTTGCATAGTTACAAGGCGGAACTATGGTAGCTGTCCCAAACTACGTTTAGGATAATTACTAGGGACCGGAAAATTTCGCGGATTCAATGACTTTCATATCAGAATCAACTATCATATACAAAATCAAGCCCCGACTCAACTAGCTGCTACTCAGTGGAACCGCAGACAATGAACGGATAGACGGGGCTTGAATATGCATAGTACAATAGATTCTAACATACAGTTCATTGAATCGGCGAAATTTTCCGACCCCTATTAATTACTTCCTGAACATTTCAGGAATTTTTTTAACAGTGTACGTACAATCGAAAGGTAATATGTTTTGATAAACTGAACGTGTGTTGAAACCCAGCAAAAAGGCAAGTTTTCCATCATCTCTAACTATTATCTAACTGCCAACGATCATGATTTTTGCAAGTGCAGCACAAAGAGACAGACAATTTTCCGCACCCGTGACGACGACAAGCCTGACCGCGAATGTTGCACGAGGTAGGGCAAGACGCAGTCAAACAATCACAGCGGTGCGTGCGTCACGGCGTATCTCGGGTCTAATTAACACACATGACACAACACGTCTTCCACGTCAGCGGCCTCTAAATAGGAACTATACAATTTCACGTCCGACACCCAATATGCGGCCTCGTAGCGCCTCTGTCATTCTTGTTCCTCCCCACAGTAATAATTAGGGACCCGGTAATTTCGCGGGTTCAATCACCTGCTGGCTAGAATGCACAGTCCTGTATACTCTGTTTTCAGCTTCTGGTTGATTGGCTCTTGCTCCAGTGAGTGGCCAGATAACAAAGTAACCTGGGAGCCAGGGAGAGTTTCGGGCTGACCTTAATATTGGTATCTCAGTCCTCAAGGATGATACTCAGTAATCGTGACCAAAACAAGAAGTAACTAACGTGTACAGGAGTTGGAAATCTAACGGCTTATTAAATGAATTCCCGAAATTTCCAGGTCTTTTAATCATAATTAGAGGTACGTAAATTTCGCAGATACATTCCAGGTCAGGTTGAACGCCAATTATGTATACTTCATTGTCATGTCTGTGACTTGCTGGCGGCTGTTACGAAACGCGTTTGACTTAAGCAAGCGAGTAGTAAATAAGGAAATAATGCGAAGTGCTATCGCTTGCTACCTGCTTGTACGGTTATAAGCCAATAGATAATCGATTGTGACCAGTGGGTGTATAGGACTGACAAGTCTAGGCTGTTGCCAGATGAATCCGCGAAATCGACGTACCTCTAATCATAATGTTTAACTTCCAAATAAAATGTATTCTATAGCGGAAATACTGCCGATAAGAGTGTGGCAGCGGCGGCCGAATCCGTTTGTCCATGTGGTTAGAGCTCCTCGTCGGTTGACCTAGGGTCTCGCGTTAGTTTCTCGCACGGGGAGGAAATTTACTGCTACCTCCCCAGTTTCAAACATTGGAGTTTGCGATCGTCTAAGATTGGTCAACACATTTATTTAAATTACATTTGACACGGAAATAAAAACTGTGTCTCGTGACAATAAAAATGGATCGGACGATCCACCTCCCACCAAGGCGATAGAGAATTCAATCCCCGGCGGGGTCAAGCTTCGGATTTTCGCACGTGAGAATCGTGCCAGACGATGCCGCTGGTCGGCAGGTTTTCTCAGGGATCTCCTGTTTCTCTGTCCTTCTCATTCCGTCACCTCTCCATTGTAGATCCTCGTGTATTGTCATCCTTCAGACAAGCAGAGGCCTAAAATCACCCAGCCATAAATATGCAGTTCGGGATGCGCTACACTAGCATTCGGGTACATCCCCTCCCTCCCCCTGCCCCTACAATATTTATTTATGTATTTTACAGCCGACAGAAGTGTTAAAACCCACGTTTGTGGATGACTACAGTTCGGCTGAGTTGGTTGCTCATTGTAAAGTCTAAAGTAAGGGTATATTTCGTTAACTACAACACGCTTATTCACAACCCCTCAGTAAAATCTTAAAACATGCATCCTTACCATAAAGAATGGTTCGCTATATGAATTCCGTACATGAATATTTCGAGCTAAAATGAAAAGCCAAGACGTCTGGCTCGCACAGTATACAGACAGGCCAATCTTACAGTATTCTTGCTGGAATATGGTTAACTTTCAAAGGAAAGTAATATATCCGTAACAGAACAAACTTAGATTTTAGTGTAAGAAATATACTATTGAGTATTTCCGTTTGGGTGACGTCATTACAGGAGGCACTAGTCTATATTGTGTATCGTCTATTTACCGTCAAGTCAAGGAAAAGTAATTAGACCCACTTTTAAATCCCGGCTTAGTTTGGCTTTATCTAGACCGTCAGTATCATATCCATGTTGCTTGTAACCCGCTTAATTCTTTCTCGCGTACCACAAAAGGTTGATTTTTATACCCCCTGATAATACACAAGCATTTCTTATTATGACACATTAAAATGTATTGTGAATAACACTTTATACCTTGAAAATATTATAGCATTATTTAATGCAGTGTATAAACAATATGATTTTGAAATATGTAGGCTATGTTAAGTAAGGCAAACAATTTTTTGTCTTAAAATATTTAACACAGTAGAATGTTTTAATTTCTTGTTGGAAGGACGAAGTTTTTAATGCAAAGGATCGTTAGAAGATATTGCAGAGCTGAGGAGCATATTTCATAATCCAAGGCCATCATTACAACGCCACGATGAACCAGTAATGAGTTTATTTTGTGGTTCTTTCTGTTGTGTGCGAAAAGTTATTTAGGACCGGTTCATTTGGCAAACGTTGGCGACAAACGTTTTATCAAAACTTTGTATAACTTGGGTTGGGAGCTTTTCTGGAATTCAGGTGGCCACTCCTGGATCGAGATATATTTCTGCCGCAGGCTCGTTCCATTTTCAGAATAAGAAAAATGCCTCTCTTATTTCCATCCCGAGATTAATCCTCCGTCCTCTTTCTCGTCGGACGAATCGTCGGAATTGCCCAGCCAAATGCATTGGTGAGAAAGGCAATGTGACGCCAGTCGAATGACGCTGACCAACCAGTCTCTCTGAGATTTGTTTTATTCGTGTATTATGTACCACGAGCCTGTAACGGCCTTTGAGAGGCAGTGAATATATTTAGTCCAACTATAACTTAACACGTATAGCAATTCCAAAGTAATACGGCCATAATTCAAAAACTGTTAAATAAATTATTTGTAACTAATTAATTGGGAACAGCATTTTCTACTGCTTAAGACGTATAAAATATTTTAAGGATAATAACAATGATTTAACCTAGTATACAATGGCCGAACTTTTCCTTGAGCAGTAATATGGTAACGTGCTCGAAATGTTCATTGGTAATCTAAAATTTTACTAAGTGACCAGGTATTATTTTGTCATTGCAGCCCACCGTCCACAATTCAAAAAATGTTTTCAACACCTAATGTTACTATGAGTGTCTAGACTCCGAAATTGCTCTCCTTACAAAATACCATGTCTGCCCGTATTGATTTGACAGCGCGATATGACGTCTCTACATGAAAATCACAAAACCTCATTTTAAAAGAATGGAGAAAAGTAAAATGTTTATCTTTTTTTATAATCCACAGGTATAAGTAAGGGCTCATTTATGGAGAATAATTATTTACGTCATATTAAAAATATATTCCGTTATGGTTCTTTCGGGTTTTAGTATTTTTTCTGTTTCTTCACACAACTGCGCGACAACTGTTTACTGAAAAACCTTCGTTGTACTGGCAAGCTCAACATGTACTATATTTTAACTGATGTATAATAAGTGTCCTATTACTGTGTATGGTTAGACACTTTCAATACAGTTTAAGAAGTTTCTTACATAACGTGCTACAGGAGTAATATGAGCTCACCCCTGTGTCTCCTTCTGTTGGTCGGAAAAAGATGGCTGACGGTGTCCATCCCCCATACAAGCAACGGCCGATGGTCGTTGGACGTCGTCTTGAAGGGTGGCTACGAACGCTGCACACGGGACCAACGACCCAGGTTCTATATCACCAGAGGGGAGTGTAATGGGGCAGTTTGTACCACAGCGGGAAGGTAGGGGAGATGTAAGTGGACT
This sequence comes from Medauroidea extradentata, assembly GCA_003012365.1. Classification (NCBI taxonomy): domain Eukaryota; kingdom Metazoa; phylum Arthropoda; class Insecta; order Phasmatodea; family Phasmatidae; genus Medauroidea; species Medauroidea extradentata. The sequence goes on along the minus strand of PNEQ01007206.1, from coordinate 6,040 downwards.
CGGAGCAGGTAGCTCGCCAGCCAAAGAACAAGAACGTGCAGAGTCTGCTCTCCCTAGTGGAGTTCGTTCAGCTGCCCTCTTCTGTTTTACTCCTGTCTGAGTTCTGTGGTGTTTACAACTGTGGACATGTGGCACGCAATTACGGCAACAGAATAATTAACTGTTCAGTTTTACGAGACTACAATGTAAAAGATATATTCCATTCCTGATAACACAGAAAGTTTTTAATCATTTTAGATTATGGGGCACTAACCATAATTCAATTTATTAACTGAGCAAGTTTTCAGTGTCGTTACAATGCACGTCTGGTGAGATGAGTATAAATTTGATTGTTTCCCTTAAAAAATGTAAAAAAAAAAAAAAAAACACACTTGATGTTTATAAAATAATTTTACACCTACTTTCTTAACACCACTATACACAATTGGGTACATTTGCAAATATTTTTTTTACAATGAAGGAATTCGCTTGCAGCCACATTAGCCAATGGATTTGCAAACTCAACCTCTTGATTAATTTCAAACTCTGTAGTTATTTCCGTTTTCTTGGTAGTATGGTTTTGATGAAAAATGTTTCTAATCAGTAACATGTAACTTTAATTTTCGTTTAAAAATTTCAATGGATCCATGGCTCACCAGTAGAGACCGAAAAAATTGTGAGTTGACTTGCATGTAGGCTAGCCTCCAAGAATATATGTTTACTGTAGTAAACAACAGCTACTCATTGGCTACTCTCTGACACCGATGTAACATGATTGGACATGATATTAGTTGCTACTCTATTAATTACTCAGCGCCTTCCATGATGGATAAAATAAGTAAAAGGCTAATTGTGAAAGCAACACGAACTTATAGTTGCTTCAGTTTTAGATTGTGTCTGAAAGAAAACGCGAATTGTCCATGTCCCTACTCAGGCCTATCGGAGTAAATGAACGTGAGAGCATCGGCAGTTTACCATCACTAGACTGTCTAAATTGTTTTTCTCAATTTATCTATCCAGTCTATGATTTAAAATATTTTTCTCCGTAAAATTGTATTACGAAGAATTGTACAGGCTAAGCACAGAAAAAATAAATAACATAACTATACGTTCAACGCAAATGTTTGCGGAAGGTATTACTAGTTAAAATAGTTGTACTCGTTTGGTTTGATTATTTTCCGATCAAGCAGTAATATGAGCGGTATGTATAAGCCGAATTGATGTTTTTTGCACACGACTTCGTTCAACCAAACTGGCGGCGTAAAAAGGAGGAAAGGTTCGAACAGGAAAGTGTTACACCTCATGCAGAAAGTGTTGACGCAACGATGCTCGGAACACCAGACATAGATACTATTAAATAAAAATATGATAGCTCTCCATTAACGATGCACTCATGAGCATTTTACTTGAAAGGCGTAGATAGCCTGCTAAAATGCGCCAGTGGGCTGCAATAACGTGCTTGTGCTGGTGCTATTCCGAAGTTTGATTGGTTCACGAGACCGCGACGTCACCGCCGACTGGGTGCTGGACCAATGAGTAGAGCCAGTGTTTTTTGGCGAAAAGAATTCTGCAACAATTTGTTTAGTGTCTTATGTACACGCCTGTTCCCCTGCTCCATGCTCAGTGATTGGCAGTTTTTAACTTTCATCGCTCAGGGTCCTACCCGTAAATCACGGACGTGTGGTGTCGCGGTAACATTGTTCTGGTTGGTGCAGTCAAATGAGCCACGCCTCTGCCCTATTATATTTTACCAATAACCACGAACCAGAGTTGCAAGTGTGCACGTAACGCATTGAAACAAGTTGTTGCAGAATTCTTTTCATTAAAAATCACTGGCTCTACCAATGAGGCTTCAGAATAGTCTCACAACAAAACAGCACTGCAGACCACCGAGCCTTTGTAACGATGCTATGACACTTCCCTTATTAAACACAACAATTCAGTGTGTACCATAACACCGAAATTCCTACTAAAATTTAAATAACTTCTGGTCACTTTGATATCCAAGAATTGTTTACATTACAAACTAAACGGTTTTTTCACATACGACCTTGCGAGAGAATGTTGCTATGTCGCCGAAAACCCCTGCAATAAAATTTAGTAAGACTATGTACCTTTCCGGAATTGTATGCGCGTTGTTTTTTGATAACAGCTAGTACTACTTTTTTTCTTTATTTGTTTTTAATTTTCTTGTGGAGGTTTACTGCAACACGGCAGCATTTTCTCGAAATGGCATCCGTAAAAAAATGTTTAGTCCATAATACCAATCAATTGAAGGATTTGTTCAAAGATCACATGTTTAAGCATATTTTAATTTCTAAAATATTCATTAATATCTCAAATTTATTAAAGAATATTGAAGCTGCACGCCAGCATTGTTAGCCACCTTATGCTTAAAGCAAATATGTCTACAGTTTTGATTACTAAGTGGGAAACGTGGATTGGATAAGAGTTTTTTAAGGAGATTAATTAATGTGAACGTGTTTAATTATGAAAATTCAAAGTCAAACAAAATTGAGGAATTGTTACATATTCCCTGTAATCAATAAAATGGCTAATTTTACGACCCTAAGTACACCAGTACTCAGCAAGGAAAAGCAGTTGAAAGACTTGCAATTACGTAGATACCACGAGGCAATATGTGAGTACATAAGATGTAGACTTAGTGCCCGCGTGCTTAGACCACCAGTAAACTCGTTGTGCTCTGACTGATCATACATGAAACCGGTGACACAATTAAATTGTTAGAATAAATAATTACTTACGTATCTTACTTAGCCTTAATATGAGGAGCAAACTTTCGAAACAATATATGTCCACCTAACATAGTTGTAGAAGAACGTAAGAAAATGCATGTCTTATAAAACAAACTACGAAGAAACATGACTTTTGAAAGGATAGACATTTAGTTTTTATACATACATGTTTATACACACGAGTAATTCTCCAAATTTGTATAGAAATATAGTGTTCTAAACAATTTTGGATTTTTACACTTTAGACGTTAACAGAAAAGTTTAAAATATACAAACACAGACATACATTATGAACATTCCCATGTGTTTATTTGCTTCCGATAAAATATAACACACAAGAATGATTATGCCAACTCGTTTCACATTAGTTTGGTCGAAACGAAACTTTAAGTATGGATTTTTATATTTTACTGTATTGTTACCAAATAACCTTGTGGGAGAAAAATAATTTGTGCTTGAACTATATTTATAAATTACGGTACAAGACAAGTTATTAAAATAAAATATTACGGTTTTAACTAATTTCTAAACGTACCAACTCAAGGTTTGCCGAATTAACATATTGCAGTTGTTCTACATTCACCTTACATTTATTTCAAAAGTATACTTTACATTAAAAAGCTGGAATGACCTCAGTTAGCATTAAAGAATATTAAATTGAATGTACATAACGGTTCTACGGCAAATTATAACCGCCTCTACAGAAAACGTATAATCTTTCGTTTTATTATTTTTAATTCAGAAGTTGAAATATCGATCTACAAAAATATTTTTTTCTCAGCTAATAAAGACTAATATTACCAAGAATGTTTATAAATACACATTATTTAAATATACACAATTTGGTGTGTTACAAAAATGGCAGTAAGGGAAAAATAACGCTGCTCATTTACTCCACGTAAATGTATTTTAATCACATATGTAAGATATGTTTTAGCTTCGTTTGTGTGTAAGAGGGGAATATTTAGAAAGTAGCCTATCCTTGTAACCTCACCAATGGCTGCAAGGAATCGAAGTAGCGGGCTAGTCTAGTCCCCCACCCTTGGCCTGGCACAATTTCCGCGTAAGGAGATCATAAACGCAAGGCAGAGGGTGAGAAGGTAAGGCCTACGCGGGTTTATATCGTGTAACTTTCCCCCTAGTAATACCGGGCGAGGGGATGTACGGAGTCTGCTCCCTCGAGGAAGGGCGGTACTAGTAGCAGGACCACCGGTTGGGCAGGAAGTCATAAAGGACGTGATCGCAGCAAGGTTCGCGCCCAGAAAAGGGAGGAGGGTAGTTTTCAGAAAAGGGAAGGGTGGAATGGTAGGTCACGGATAAGAGAGGCGACCCGGAACTGCAGTGCGACTTTGAAACACTTCCTGAGAAGGGGTTCAGAAGGGTCGGCTTGCGTGCGCGGAAACGTGCCCTTGCTAATTGGCTGCCTGGCGCCCGCCAAACAATACGGTTACACTTCTCTGCGTGCAGATTTTCGTCCCTGGGATTTATCTCCAAGTACATTCTTTTACTTTCTTTCTTTTAAAAATATTTGCTCTTGCAGTAGGGATATTTAATTCAATGTTCGAGGATTTATCCCTGACATAATATTGCATGCAAAGCGTGGATGTTGCTCATCTCACAAACTACCTAAAAAAAATAAAAAAATAAATAAACCATGGGTAACAAAAAAATCTAACTTTCAGATTTGAACGGCCTTCAAAACTGGGTAATAAAATAAAAGAAATGAGTGTCACCAACTATTACGTCAAACTACTTCTACGAAGTTGTACTGAGCAAATAAACTTATTTAGGCTATTTGGACCTTCTAATTATGTCTGCCATCACGGTAATTGTACTCAGACTTGTTATCATCATGAACGAATGTATAGTCCCTCTCATGTAAGTATTCTATATTTTGACTGTTCAGTTCTGAGAAGTATGTCTGTAAACAGGTTTGTGGTGAGCGTGCTTTTCCAGGAAGCCAGGCAGGATAAAAATTCCAAACAATGGAACTGCTAGACATTTTTTTTTCAGGAGAGAAATGCCAAAATAGGGACAAGTTACATGAGACAGACTATATGTGTACATATTCGTTTATAAACATGTTTGTGTGTGTACAATTAACGTACATTTACAGAGCACCCTTAAAAATTATAGTTATTTTACCTCGCGTTGGTTTAATTTTCCTACTGAACTAATAAGTGGTAATAAGATGCGGATAAGAGTGGTTGAGGTGAGAGGGTATTACGGCTCTTTAACAACGAGGTCTTAAGAAACAATGAGATGAAGTGACAGCACAACATCCATGCCGGAATTAGGATTTAATCCCAGGACATCTCGCACCGTAGATATGCGCCTAACCGACTATACGCTACGGAGGCCAGCTGAAAAGGATTGGAACAAGTCAGTATATTTTTTGTACTTTTTGAAACCATGACTGACTTTCGAAATATCCTACCCTCAGTCGGCAAAAAAAGTAATGTACCGTTAATTGGAGGAGCGGTATAACACTCACTTCGCATTTGGGAGGTCAAGGGTTTTATTCCTTGCTCTGGCAATACTAATTCAAACTTTTCAAAGTCTTCCGAAATAACTCTAAGCCAATGTAGGGATGGTAAAATCGGCTTAAAAATAAATATCACTTTCCTGGCAAAATATACGTAACTTAACTACACAAGAGTATAAAACGTTAGTACATTTTTGGCAAATCAGGTACATTTTACTTAATAATACAGCTATATCAATATTTTTCAGTGCCTTTACACATTCATCACAAACAAACAAAAACAAAATACTTTGATTCAGGAGAGGTTCAAAATTAATCGCTTTATGGCAGCAGAAATATTACCGAAAACATAAGCAAAATATATTTGTAAAGGTAGCAATCATTTGACTTGTACATTAAGGATGACGCAACATTGAGTAAACTAAACGTTTCTAATCTTACGAACGAGAACTTAGGACTCGTTCTTGAGTATCTTTCTTTTTTCTTACGGTAAGGAGATAATACTGCGACTGGAAGTTGGTAATCATCAATCATTAATGACTCTACTTGTGGATACAGACAACTATTCTCATCCAATCAGGGCGAGAATGATAATACTGCCTATGTGTGTACACATATACTATATATATATATATATATATATATATATATATATATATATATATATATATATATATTCATGTGCCAAAGTCCGGGAGGGGATTCGTTATGGAAAATAAGGTGGGGTATATAAACCAACACTATTCTGTGGTAAATATTAAGGGAGCTACGCCACGTTGAAAAAAATAATTTTTTAAACATTTTTCGAAAAATACTAGAA
>PNEQ01007199.1:38336-55109 GCA_003012365.1 Medauroidea extradentata | reverse complement strand
ACATTTTATATCAATTTGTGCCGGTAAATATCACAGTTCAATTAATTAAAACAGACATGTGATGCTGGTTAATAGCTGTGGTAATGGTAATAGAGAACCGAGGATTGAGGTTAAAACCACAGTCGGTCCCGGTTCGGTCATGTTTCTTTAAATAACCGATGAACCGAGGTACCGAAAAACCGATCGTCCCATCCCTAATATATATATATATATATATATATATATATATATATATATATATATATATATATATATATATATATATAAAAAAATATATATCACAACACACTTTGGATTCTATTGCAATGATACTATAATTTAACTGTTGATATGTTTTGATTGTCAGCTGCAAAGCACACGGTGGTGGAAGGATAATGTTTTTGTTTACATTGCCCTACTTTTTTATGATCTGTCAAATAATGGAATTCTTTTCTTACTGGTATGGACTACTTTAGTCCAGTATTTGATTAAAAACTTTCCTTTACACAAATTTGCAAATTGACTGATTTGTTGAGTCCTCTTTCATTGCATTTGATTGTTCAGTCCATGTGAACAAAACCAAAAAGCATATGAATAGAATTGTGATAAGAAATTTATTAAATATTAGGGACCAGCACAATATCATATATGTATTTATAATTATTTATACAGTTTTAAATCGGACATGTTTCTTGACAAAAACGTACATACAATAAAATTTAACAATTAAGTAGGTTATATTACCCTCCAGAATTTTTCATTACTCCTAACAATTTAAAATTGTGACCTAAATTTATTTACGTCACATTTTACGAAACAACATACTGTAAGTATAAATAATATTCGGTAAAAGAAACAAGTGATAATAAATAAATATCTAAATTGTTAAATTATAACATAAAAACCTTGAACGTATTCATTAGTGTTGCCTACCTATAGTCCCTATTTGTAGGCGCAACAATTTTATCCTTATTTACACTGTGTTTGCAGCAGATAAAATTAATGCTGTATTTTGCCATTCATTTACTGGTTTTTCATACGGTGAACGAGGAAAATTTTTGCCCTTTCCGGAGACACCATTTCAGTCAAATTACACATCACAACTTCATCGGAATTGCCACAATATTTGTACCTTATCCTTGCTGTCGCATAAATATGTTCAATCTACTGTATATTTAACTACAATGTTAAACATACAAAATTACCAGGTACCATGTGAAAACAGAATAAACACATTCACTTAACCTAAACATACGCCCCCTATTTTCTCGCCTACTTCGATATACTAGAATCTCGCTTTCGCTGCCAAAAATCGATTCTGGTTGATTCACTTGCAATCGATCCTCAAATCAAAGGTGTTATTTACTACGTAACGGGTTAAAAATTTCGCATTTATTTTGTAATTTCACAAGGAATGATGGGACTTAGCGATATTAAACAGAAATTTAAAAATTAGCAACTTTGCGCGTCACGATAAACACTTGTCTCTATAAATAACTAAAAGTGCAGCTGTCAAAGTACCGTCCAATTCCTTGATGACTGAAAACAAAATTATTGGTGGCAAAGTAATTCTCGCAAAAAATAAAAATGTCAAGTACATTTCCCCCACATTCTGACTCCGAAAAAATCATGTACAATTCCCATACTTCCCACAATTTCCAGATCGCTGGACGCCCTGTAACAGTCTTGACAATTGTCCATACACACAAAATGTGAATTTTATTTTTGACCGATTGTTCAAGATGACAGTTTATTGGATTAATGTTATTTTGCTGCAGTAAGGTAGGTTTGCTCTATCAAGTTATAAGGTTTTGTTGATCGTCAGATTATGCCTAGATGCTTGAAAGCAATTCAGGTTACTGAACTTAAGGGGAAGAAAGAAAGAAAGCAAGAAAGAGAGAAAGAAAGAAGAAAGACAACGTAATTTTTTCATTTGCTACCTATTTTACAAAATGCTGACAGTAAGGTAACGGTAATTACTGAAACATGTACTGCGTACAGAGATGCACAAATACTTACGGAAACAGTACCTGCTGGTTGGAGAACATAAACACAATGGACAACACATCTTTGCGCGGCTGCGATGCTTCGCTGGACAAGCCAGCTTCCTCAGACTGCGAGTGATTGCACACTGCAGTATAGTGGATGGTAAGCAATGATTGATAACTATAACACCAAGTGGCCGAGGGATGGACTAGGGTGCGGTAGAAAATTTGAAAGTTATCGGATGTTGAGGCCTGGTGGTTGGATTTTGATACACTTCTAACTAGCCCACGAGTACGTATACTAAAAAATCTATACAACCACCAGGCTTCAACGTCCAATAACATTCAAATTTTCCACAACATTCTAGTTTGTCCCTCGACCGCTAGATGTGCTAGTTACCAACCACTGCTTACCGCCTGCAATACTGCAGTGTGCAATCCCTCATCACCCGAGGAAGCTGGCTTGGCCAGCGAAAAGTTGCGACTGCGCAAAAATGTGTTGTCCATTGTGTTTTATGTTCTCCAACCAGCAAGTACTGTTTCTGTAGGTACTTGTGCATTTCTGTCTACATGTTTCAGTAATTACCTAATTATCTCATAGATTTTTGGTTATTTTTTGAAGATTCCTAAAAATCATTTTGTTATATCACTGTTTTCGTTATTCCCGAATTCGTTAAATTGGGATTCTAGACTATTTAACAGAAAATACAGTGGACCTCTATTTTGCACTTCTCAAGAGAGACATTTCTAATGTACAGGCAGTCAATGGGACCAAGAAAAGTAGATGTAAACTGTGGGAAAGCGTAAAAAGAAGGGAAAGGAGACAGAGATCCCAATCATTTACCACAGCTTGCTAAAAATTAGTAGTTTTACATAGTGAACGTGTTATCGAAAATGTGAATATACAATCACATTACGTATGCGTCAGCAACTTCAGCATTTGTTGTTGGATCTACAGCATCAAATATAGACATATACAGTAGAACCCTGTTATAACATTCCCGCATATAACATTTTCCTGCATATAACATTTTCCTGCATATAACATCACTTTTCTTTGGTCCCACTATTTTCCCATAAAGCACAATGCATTAATTTCCTGCTTATAACAACTCTGGTATTTTCATTTCCTGCATATAACATCTTTTTTTTCTCAGACATTGACCATAATGGGGGTAAAATTTTTTTTAACTCAATTATTTTAGATAAAATAACTGAGCTGTAGAGTAAAAAAATTGGTAAAAAAAACTAATTAATGCCTGGGAATATATTATAAGTGCACATTACAGTGATACTATAGACTGTGATCCTGAAGATGACGATCATGAACCTACAGAAGACAAGTGGGAAAGCCTCTATTATACACACAGTGTATGTATTCATATTGTTTCTGATAGTACAGTAACTACAGCCTCTTTTAATCTCATTATAGACTTATTTACTGTACATAAACTATTGAATTTTAAGTTACTTTTGTGTAATATACATTACTTGGTGCAAAAATATTGATTTCTGCTTATAACATTTTCCTGCATATAACACTTTTTTTCAGGTCCCTTGAAAAACGTTATAACAGGGTTCTACTGTATATATTTTCCTAGAAACTTTTTTCTTAGAAAATACTTGACTGACGGACGTACAAAATCGTCGCTGAAGTAACATTTTTGAAACGGGACACCAGTATACACTATGGGCACGGCCATAGATTGTAAACTGTGGTGCTAGCAGTCAGTGCGCTCTAATAGACGCTTCTTTACTAGTATCTCCAGCCGCTTTGTTTCTTTTATGCTGTACAGTAATTCTGTACCGTAATTATAGTCAAGAAAGTTGTTGCGTTGTATAGTGATGGGCGATACAGAGAAAAAACAGATACTGATTCTACTTCCGATAATTTTCATAAACGGATTCGAAAACCAATACAAAACCAATTCAATTTGGAGACTTGGAATTGGAAGTGCCACTTTTATTCGTGAATGTACCTGAAGGTCCTGACAGTGAAACATCATCTGGATTTGTTTCCTGAACATTTTTACCCGACGTCTCAATATCTGCATGTTTTCATTTCAAATGGGTACGAAGACTGGACGTGTTGAAGTTCGTTGTGTTAACTCCGCCTCTTGAAATGTGTGCATGACATAAGAGGCATTCTGCTTTTGGGGAATTGGCTGCAGCGACTTTGAAATACTCCCAAACATTACTGCTATTTGAACAAATACTCATTTTAACACATATGACAGCATCCAGTTAAAAAATTTTACGTTTTAATACACAATAGGTTACGAGCGAGTGACGACAAAGTAAAATGTAAATATCAACAAAACAATGTCACCAACCCCAGCTTTAAAATCTACCAAGCGATAACATAACATCTGCTTGGTTCCTGCTGAAACAAAAAATAATAGTGTATTTTGAAAACGATTATTAATAAAAATTTAACTGTGAACTTGGACATTAAAATCTAATTTACGAAATTGCATTTTACGCAAAAAAAATCTGTCGCAAAAATATATGACAGCGGCCTGCGTGAGATCAATTTGCGACCACGCACATACAAAACACAACCAGCGCTCAAGCTTTGTTTACCGCCACCAGTTAGCCCGCCATTTTGCTGTAAGTGCTGCATACACACGCAGTATCTATGGAGAAAATGTGTTACATTTCTTGTTTACTCACAACATTTTTTATTATGATTGCGCGCAAGTAAAAAGAAAAATCCACTGAACATCAAAAACGACTTAAATTAATTGTATTATTTATGTCGCGATGCTACACCATGAAGGCAAGTTTTGTATGCAAAAGTTGTAAAATCACGTTGTACCACTGCGTTTTTGTGTCTTTTTTTATAGTTCACAAAAAATGCATCAGTTTATATAATAATCGATTGGAAACGAAAACATCTGAGAATCTACAAGAATGGAATATTGGCAGATACAGATACTCAAACACATAGGTACATCACTAGCGTTGTATTCGTAACGGATTCGGTAGAAAGGCGAGGCACTACACCAAAATTTATGTCGAAAGGACTGCAGCGTAGTTTTGATGCAAACCTCAAATTCATCGTTGCAAATTACGCATCGTGAACGAACAATTGTTTCTTGTGAGGCAGCGCGGGAGGCCGGGAGTACGGCATCAACGAAGCAAACAGTTCACGAAAATCCTTCTGAGGGTCAAAGAAAAAAAAATTTCAAGAAATTGAATATTGTGTGGTTGCGTTCATAAAGGAAAAGCATGATGTTATTACGTTGCAGGCTCGAGAAGTTCCCAATGCCGAGAACTGAACGTTCCAGCCAAGGAATTTAAAGCCAGAGTCGACTTGTGTGTGCGAATTATGCAATGTGTTTTTTCTTCGAGGCGTTGTACACCTATAGCTCAAAAGATGCCTTCAGACTTTGGAGAAAAATTAGTGACGTTCCAGAATCATGTTATCAAATTGAGAGAAAAAAAAATGTTTGCTTGGCTAAATTAGCAATGCGGACGAAACTGTCGTGTATTTTGATAATGCAAAGCAATACTGCTGGACACAAAATTACTAGGAATTGTATTGTTATTTGTTTAAGGTAATTTCTAAATAATTAAATTAATTTTTGACTTATATTCAATCAAAAAGTTTTTTATAAACTCATAACCTAAAAGTAAAGGGTCAAATTATATTCAGAGTCAAATTATTTTCGGGTAAATAGGATAACTAAAATAGCACTATCACGATACGTATCCATAAGCCAAACACAGTATGAACTCTGAATGTTTACTGAAGTAGCATTACAGGTATAAGAGAAAAATCACTCATCTGGAGAACCCCAGAAGAGGGTGAGAAACTGCAAAATAAAAAGAACATACCCATTTATTGTCTAGACATTACAATGTTATTTAATAGTCCATACATTTTCTTTAAAAAGTCAAACGTCCCTAGGACGACCCTATAGAGACATCCCTAAAGTTGGTAACACTAGTTGAAATCACGGCGGTGAAAATGTGGAGGACAAGAGAACGGCAAGACATGAAACTTGCCTTCTCATTGGTTGGCCTTGTTACACAAGGGCAAAGGGTTTGAAAGTGCGACGTAAGCTACTACAGTATTGGCCATTACCGGTGCTACGCGTATACCAAGTGGGTAACTGCATAGCTCAGATTAAGGGCACGTGGAGAAGTGTGAGAGGGTAGTGCAGAGGACGTGTGGAGGAATGTGAGAGAGGAGTGCAGGGAGGAGGGAGTGTGGAGAAATGTGGGGAGGAGGAGGTGATAAAGAAGCTTTAGTCATCACGTCCCACATATGACGTTGCGCGGGCGGCTTAACTCACCCGGCGCACGATTCAACTATATTTATGCTGAAGTTGCTAACATTTTTTCACAGCTGCATATCACTAATTTTATGATAACTGCAGTATGTTAATGTTTAATTTACGCAAAATTATTTAAAAATAACATTTTACTGCAATCCATTTCACTTTGCTCAGTTATAAGTTTTTAAAATGTTTATTATTATTTTTCCACAGTTCCTGGAAATTATGTCATTAGATCTGATTATGTTAGATTGGGGGGGGGGGGGGGGGGGTTTACTGCATAAGATTTACCAGGTTATTTTATTCAGAAGATGGCACACACACTTTAAAAAAGTCCTCGATACCTGGAGAAAAATAATGTGTTGGCAAGATGGAAAGATACGTCACATGACAACAGCAGAAGGTTCAAACTTGCAGCAATCCAGCTTCACATAACTTAGTAGAACATGTTTCAATTAGCAATTAACTATTTTTAATGGAATATTTTAATCCATTTTTGACTGTTCATCGAAAAGACATCCTTATAAGTTTTCTCGCTACAGGATTCTACTGTACTATCATTTATGTGCAATGCTACCTAGTCGCACAAGCTCTCAATGTATTTTTAGCCAGCGCAAAGTCATGTTTGAGAAAATTGTGTAACAAGAAAATATTCTTTGGAGCTAAACAAATTTGCTGTCATTACCGTATTAACCCATGTACCACCCACCCCCATGTAAGACCCGCACCCCATATTGTCAACATACTCTTGAAAAAATTATTTTTTCCACTACTATTTTGTGAAAATTTAATTTATTTTTGCATAAAAAACGTAATTAAATTATACCCCAAAAGTATACACCCGCACCACTTCTTGTTAATATGCTCGAATGAAAACGTAATTTTTTCACTATTTTGTTAGAATTTAGTTAAATTTTGCATAAAAACGTAATGCGTAGCACCACGCGCAGCATGTTGGAACAAAGATGGCAATGGCTGACTGCGCGGAATACAGGCAATCGATCCATGGCAACATGTGCTCCACTCTGTTGCTACAAGCTGTAACTGAACGCGCTCAGCCGCGCTGTACTGTGGCGCATTCTGACGGTGCCACGAAACACTATCTCTGCCTCCGCGCTGCTTGTACGTGAGCAGATGTTTGTTTATCGGGCCAAACAAGTCAAATAATGCATCGTCAATCAACATCGTTGTAATATGCAGACGTTTTTAGAATAAAACAATTCACTAAATGGTGTGATGCTGGCTTGGCGCATCTCAGCACAGCCCAGCGCTGCCTGGATTGCTGGAGTTTGGCACGTCCCGGAGGGCGACCATGGCGCCACGAGTTGTACGCACGGTACGTCGGTACAGGACGTGGGCGACGGTAATGCCGGTGTTGTGTATTTACATCTAATAAGCTACAATCTGATGTTATATTGCATATACTTATATTTCCTTTGTAACAAATGCAGTTTGTAATGTATGGTAAATCCCATTTTTCGAGGCTTTATTTTTCATCCATAACCTTGATTTACATGTATGACCTGCACCCCAACTTTTCAATTTGGTTTTTTGGAAAAAAGGTGAGGGTGGTACATGGGTAAATACGGTAATTCAACTGCATAATCTATAATATGGTAAACGTGTATATATTTAAGGAAAACACTTTACTTTTAAGTAACCTTCAAGCATGGCTGCTAAATGGGTGTATGATACACGGGAAAATTACAAAATTAATTTTCATTGTTTAGTTGATAAATAAATTGCTACTCAGTAACATGGTTAAAACACAACAATGAATGTTTCAGGACTCAAGAAAACTACCCCTCACAGTGGTATCAGTGTATTACCTGCTCCATATCCTGATCAGCTTCATCCACAGGAGGCGGGGCCAACCAGTACGTAGAACTGAGCCTCTCATCATCCACTTCTCCCACAATAAAAACTGGCCGCGCAGCAAACTGTGCCAACAGTGGCTCTGGTGTGGGTAGCACAGGCTCAACTATGTCTATGAACAGTGATTACAATGTTTTAACAATATATAATGTATATTACACAAAGTATTTTACATTCACACAAACATCATAATTCTAAAACCAGGGTAAAATAGATTCCATAAAGTAATGTAAGAGACAGAAGTACAAGTACTTACAGTTGATACTTGTAAATAGGTACACACACACGAAGGGACGAGACACATTTTTGCGCGGAAGCGCGGTCGCGACGTTTAGTCTGCCGTAGATGACCCTACTACTTGCTTAAAGCGGGCATGTTTTAACCAAAAGTACACAGGCTTTATAGATATTTTATAGGACTGCTTACCAGTAATGTAGTTATGATTATTTATCAAGCTCATTCTTACCACGTGGTTCAATAGGCTTGCTTCCTTCGTCATCCAGAAGTCTTATCAAGCCTGCAACATTCTCGTGTAAGCTATCTAGTGACTCTTCTTCAGAACTGCATTCCTGCAAGGGAAAAAAACACAATGAAAGAAAACTCATGAGTGAAGAAACTTAGAAATTAAATTTTCATTAAAATATAAGAATAACAGATTTTGAAAAACAGACACCAGGTAGTGCAGTTATGCTAAAATAAAGGCCCCTGATTTTAAGAGTTACCTACTTGACAATTCATTATCGTACTCATAAATAAACTGTTTCACTAAACACACATTAACATTACAGAGTAAGTAAAAATGAAAGAAACACCTACAACAATACTATAGCAGGCAGGATTTTATCAGTTTCCACTGGTATTTTTATGTCAAAACGGATAGGTGGAAAAACATTTTTATGATAGTTACAATAATCAACAAAATAACCCAAATATTTACAGTTCATCTGTGGTACCATGATGCAAGTTTCACCACCTTAGTGTCGCAGATATATTCATTTATGAACATATATATTTTGAATTTGAAGCCAATTAATACTACACAGTAAAACACAATTTCGATATATAGACATGATGGCGGCAGGGGCAAAGGTAGTGGCAGCATATTTGGCGAAAGATGTTAAGTCCATGGTTATGGTACAAACGCACGTTTGTTTACATGAAATGTTAGTTGCGAGGAAGTTTGCTATTCCTTTGTTCTGCAATTACGAATCTAACGCGACCAAAGTGCGGATACAAGATGATCGCCAGTATGCAAGTTAACGGAAGAAATTAATGCACCATTGTCAATGGCCTTTTATATAGTTTTGCCATCAATCAAGACAGTGAAATACAGTATTCAACCTAATGGAAGACGAGGTTTTTGACGGTAAGTGGATTATAAAAACACCGAGTCATATTTTTAAGAGGGTCATCTTCCATTAGGGTAAATACGGTAGTTAATGTGGGACTCTTGTGGAGAAACATTTTTTTTACTACCGATATTTTGTTACTCAAGTTCAAGTAAGACAAAATTGCTAATACATATAATTAGTCAGTTGAACAAGTTAATAATTTCTCTATAATTATTCTACAAATAATGTTTCCTAATAAGGAAAAAGGTGAAAAGTTAGAAAAATGTGTAGTCTGTAAACATTAGCACACAATTTTACAGGATTATGTAAATGTTAATTACAAGATTCTGAAACTGAACTTGGAAGTAACCCTGTACTATGATAAAGCTGCAATGCTCTAAGGTTCTCAGTCAGTTCTCTTAGGACACATGCTATTTGGAGTTCCTATATTGAACCTTTGTCATACCGTAATTTAAGTTTTGTATTAATCACTGTAATGCTAATTTGTAAGTTCAATAAATCAATTCATCCCTAACGTAACGTCAAGCCACTGATAAAAATAATTCATGCTGTAAATAAGGTTTGATTTTCTTTCTAATATTCTGGTAAGTCAAAATTTTAACGTTTGTTAAGGTATTATATTTTTATATATTAAATGGAAAACCTGTTGATTCAAACATTCATACAAAGAGTGAAAATCCACATCCCTTCAGGTTTGCATTAAAGATGTTTAACTGAAGTTCAAAGTTGACATGTTGAAAAAAATAGAATTGCAAATAATTGATTACAGAAGTACACCCTATCGTTTGCACTTTATATAAAATAAATTACTATACATAAACTAAACTACAGTGTGAACAAAATCTCAAAAGAAGTCCACATTGCCAAATGCAACTAACTCCATATTTGGCGAGAAACTGCCTTCGTACCTGGAGCAGAGCTTTGAGGGTTGAGATAGGATGTTTCTGAATGGGGCTGCCATCAGCTTGCTGTTGTTGCCAGCCCAACACAGAGGCAAGTTCAGGCACAGAGAGAGTGGTAGTACGACTTTCCTCCTCATCCAGAGTTACAAAAACTCGCAGTAGCTCCAGACTTGTAGACAGGGTTGACAAACAGTCTGAGCTGTCCTTGCTGAAGCACTTGCAGAACTTCAGGAACAAGTTTCTTAACGCATCTGGCTGCTTTTCCAGACAGCTGCCGACATGCCCAAACAAAACATTTGAGGAAACAAAGTTATTTTACCCATACAAAAAATTTTTAACTTATGTTTTAAATGAAATTCTTTTTGAAAGTAACTACTAATTAAAAACACCAATAACCGAAAGTTACGCAAGCCACAGAACTGTTGGTACTAAATAGTACTTGCATACTATACTTATGAACGGTTAAAAAAAGTCTATCTCACATTACAATAATAAAGAACACACATTTACAGCACCAAGATTGTCACATGAGCTACACAAACACAATAACTGTGACTACAAATCTGAAACAACAAATACTTCATCAACAAATTTTACCTTAGGTTTTCTCCCAGTTTCTTCCATGCACGCTTTGTTTAGTTAACAGATATTTTTTATTTTCTATCAGTAGTAAGATGGTGTTCTTGGCAAGCAGACCACACGAAGAAAAAGCAAAATGCTAAACATGAGCCAACTAATTACAAATTAAGCCTTGCCTCCAATCACCCAAGCCTTTCTCTCTCTACTGAGCTGACAGCAGACTCAGTAAGGGTCAACAGAAATTAAAACCTATCCTAATTTGTACTGACATTATATAAATTAACCGTTATTGAACAGAAAATCTAATTATTATGTAATAGGGGCAGCGGAAGCTGAGTGGTGAGACCACTCGCCTTCCACCAAGGCAATCTGAGTTCGATTTCTGGCGAGGTCGGTCCCCGGATTTTCGCAAGTGGGTATTGTGCCAGACGATGTCGCTAGTCAGCAGGTTTTCTCAGTGACCTCCAATTTCCTCAACCGGTTGATAGGAGGGCCTCATTCCATGCTTTCTTCAGCACGGAGATTCTCATGGGCCACCGGTAGTAGATCTGCATCCAGAGTGCGATAACCTAGCCCTTGGGTACCTGCTTCATACGAGATGCATGCACGCACACACATTTGCACACACAAACACACACCACACACAAATTCACGTAATCTTCCGATGGAAAAGATAGCTCCTCACAACAGCTTTAATATACAGTAAACTCCCGATTAACCGTGCACCGATTAACCTGTTTTTGAATTATCTGTGTGGCTTTCTGCATGTTGAACACTGTAAAAACATTTTTGAAAAATAAAGATAGTAAACTATTGCGCTCAAGAATGGATTAATGAGATCATACTAATTTCAACATCATTTTTTCTCCTTTTTACAATGTACCCCAGTCATATTTTTATTTATTTTGGTGAAAAGATTGTGAAATACTGTATTTATATGCAAACCTTTAAGTTTTTAAGGTATTTGAGTTAATTATAAATAAATTCAATGTTTTTTTATAATTTTATAATATAAATGAAATATAAATTTTTTAAACAAAAAAAAAATAAAAATAAAATAATGGCAAGCAGATGCATGCCGGATAACTGAAGTAC
The DNA here is from genome assembly GCA_003012365.1 of Medauroidea extradentata. Classification (NCBI taxonomy): domain Eukaryota; kingdom Metazoa; phylum Arthropoda; class Insecta; order Phasmatodea; family Phasmatidae; genus Medauroidea; species Medauroidea extradentata. Next base: position 43,059 of record PNEQ01007199.1, on the reverse strand, counting down.
CGGGTAACTGAATGCCGGATAAGTGGTGGAGGAGTGTATTCGTTAAAGGAGGTTTTACTGTATTGGCTTGGCACTGTAATATAAATACAGTGAAATCTCATTACAAAGTACTTCAAGGGAACTAAAAATTGTATACTTAATATTGAAAATACTTTAAACTGAACAGTTGCTAAATTAAAAACTATTTCTAGGTGTTTGGAATTATGTACTTTTTAATGAAAAGTACTTAATACTGAAGTACTTTATACTGAGATTTCTCTGTATCACATTTTAACACCTGCAGTTAAAAAAAATATAACAAACTCGCAATGTCAAAATTTACAGATAAAATGTGCAGTTATGTGATGTGTACAAAGAGAACTTCAGTCTAAGAGATCAGAATGTACAGGAAATACTGACAGGCACTATAGCTTAACACAGCAAAATTAACGTAAGTTTTTCAATTACAATATTTACATTAATGCACTACACTATCTCTTAATTAGAATACATCAATGTAAAAAATATGCAAAACACATTAAGTTGTCAAAACCATTATTCTTAAATTGTAGCCATCTTTGTTTCAAACAATTTATTTCAGCAAGAGCAGCACAGTCTGTTTACCCTGTGAGCTATTCCATAGTGCTTCGTTTTCTATTGTATTTGTAGCTGTATGTGCTAACACTATGTCAAGAGAGTTTTCCCCGACTAGATAAAGAGGAGTATTGACCTATTTTAAACTTCACATAAAATTTACAAGCAAGTTCTTTCTCTTTCTCTCTCTCTGTACATGAAATGGTATCTGATATTAAATATCCGTTCTGTATTTTAGAACAAAGTGAAGTTATATGGGTTTAGTATTCTCCGATCAGGTTTGTGAAGCAAAGTGATTGTTTCAACTAGTACCAGTACATATTCTGTGGTGTACTGCCGTTTGAACTGACTTTGGTGATGTAATAGTATGAGTACGAAAAGTACTTGGTGTTGTAGAAAACAGATTGTATATAACTCACCTCTATAGTAACATCTACGACCAGATTCTGTAGTAACATCTGTCAAAATATTGTACTTGAAAGAAAGTTGAAACACAAATATTACTTAAGCTTAGACTCATAAATAATGTGTTCCAGCAAACACTCGCACTAAGCGAATTCACATTAGGACAGTTAAATTCAATGAGAACAATATCATTGTGTAGGATTGTGTTGGGAATACCCACAAAATTCTACATTTTACAGGATCTTGCATACATACCGTATTTACTCGCATAATGGCCACCATTGCATAATGGCCGCACCATTATTTTGAAAGGCAATAAGCAGTATTTTAAAAACCCAGAATAATGGCAGCACCCCATATTTTTCAACAGGTGACACAATACAGTGAAATTCTGTTAAGACGTTTACTAAGGGACAAGGTTTTGCTATCGCTTTTGGCGAGAAAACGTCGTAGCCAAAATGGCAGTGATCTGCAAAACGCAACCATTGCAAACATCTGTCGATCGGAAGCGTGGTGCACCGGCACGCAAAACTAGATCCTCCGTTTTTCATGCCTGTAAGACGTGGCGGCAGAACCGAGCATCTAGGTACCAGTTTGCACGATGCGCATACCTAGATCCTCTGTGTTTTGTGCCTACAAGATATGGCGGCTGAACCGAGTATCTAGGTACCAGACGCAGACCTAGATCCTCCAAAACGCCTACCTATTTCCAGACACGATGAGTCACGCTCGTTGGTTGGTAATGTAACGGCATCTGGAGAGTTGTGACGTTTTAAGCATGAATCAGATTTAAAACTACTTACATGGGAAATAATAGTGTACATGTAATGGACCGTAAAATGTAAACATCTTATGTGGGATAGTTTTAAACTACTTTCGTTGAGTGACGCACATGAGTGGATTAACAAGACATAATCTCTTAATTTTTCCTTTTTTTGGAGAAATGGTCATGCTATGGACGAGTAAATATAGAAAAAAAATTTACATTTGTTATATTCTACACCAAAAAATTTAGAAGGTAATTTTTTTTGAAAACCCCTTATAATAGCCGCACCCCATTTTTTGAGCTTAAAATTTGGTCAAAAATATGCTGCGATTACACGAGTAAATAGTATATATTGCACACATGCGTACACACACAGACGCATGCACACACACATGCATGCACACACACACACATTAAAAAGTGGCTGAAAAAAAAAACCTACATTTATACATTATTGCAGATTTCATTCATATTTACAATATTTTAAAACCCAAAAAATGAAATATGCTAGTTTCGTAAGTGGTCAGTTAGCTTCGCATCGCCCAAACATTCCACACTGCAACACACACTGCAGTTGGTACTGCTATAAATGTAATGCCGTGTCATGCACTCCACTCAGCCCAATATGCTCCCAAGACGTGAAGCAGCATTTGCACAAGTGTGAAGTGTGTCAAAGCCTGCTGCAACTGACCCAGCAATAACTACCAGCTCGTGTTATGCGAGTTTTATTGTGCACTCTCGTAAATATAACAAAAATTTCTTAACAGTAACTACAGAAACTAGAGACAGTATAACAATGATTACTGATCACTAGGGACATGCATCTATCGCATTTGCGATAAAGCTAATTTTTATGAGAATTCAGATATTTTTTGCAAATAAAGCTAATTCTCCCCTTTTCCGAAAATACTCCCATTTTTACCTAAAATACCACCACTTTTACAGAAAATACCCCCACTTTTCTGAACATACAGAGGTGCTTGCAATACAGCGAGATTGTATTTATTAAAAGTTTCAATGCATTTGTAATGTTTATATCGAGGGATAGATTATTTGTTCTTCAAGAGTCGCAAGGAGAAGAAAATATTTCATTGTAATTTTTTTTCTTGTGGTTTTCCCTTGCATTTCTCTTACGTTACATCAGGGGTAACTTCAGTTGCTTCTGTGCAATAGCAAATTGAACAGTGCGACTAGTTTCAGTATCATTCATATGCAGAAATATGCGGAAACCGAACTGCGTGTGTCCAAATTCTCTGAATATGGACTGTAAAAGTGTTTTTTTTTCTCCACTGTAACATGTCAATTTCATTGGTGTGAAAAGTCGCATGTACAAAAAAAAAAAAGTTAATAGTGACAAGGATGAATGTCTCGCAGAACAACAAGTTGAAACTGTAGCAAATTGACAGGCATCTACAGTATTGTCTTTTAGGGGAACAAAATGTAAAAATGGAATCCTACTTGTCTATTTTTGAAAGAAAAATTATATAATTTTAGTTTTAATGTTAATATACAAATTGATTGAGATATAAAATAACACCACTTTTGGCTGAAAATAACATTACTTTTAGCTTAAAATAACCCCACTTTTTGACATCAAATAAAACCACAGATGCGTGTCCCTACTGATCACCTGTTTAACAATCAAAAGACAAGTCCCCAAGGAGGTAATTTTTTTTCATAAAAATTCAGACAGTTTGTTCAGTAACTTACTACTGTCCATACCACAAAAGAAATCCATTATTTGACAGATCATAAAAAAAGTAGGGCTATGTAAACAAAAACATTATGTATCCTTTCACCACTGCACTATAAAATCATAAAGTAGTAGGTAGTTTAAGTTTCATGTAACAAACTATCGAAAAAACTTACCTTTTGTGGGTAGGGCCTACCTTCGAAATATCAGTGTTATTATCAAAGTTGTGCGACTCACAAAACAAAAAAAAAAAATTTGTCAACATATTTTTTGTAGAATACAAAGCAAAAATTTGCACTCTCACAACCTAAACGTAAATATAACAACATAAAGCGTAAGTAATAAACATGGGTAGGACTAATTTTCCAAATCAGCTTTAAATCTTTTGGTAACACATGGTTAAACACAAACACTTTAATGGCCGGGAAATACATTGGCTTAAGTTTTCCGACGTTTTCTTTTGGTAATATTTAGGCCTACATTTTTGTAGCTGACAGGTACAATTCTCACGCAGACTTAATATTAAATGGTACCACACTTCCCACACATATAAAAACACGGATTTTTGAGTACAAAAATAGTTTGAGTCGGCGAATTGAAAAAGCACGTTTACATATACGCCCACAACAAGAACCGTACAAATATAACACAAATTCCGTTAAAATGAAATGTAGGTAACATTTTTTTATTGTCTGTAGCATTTTTCTCTGGATGGATTACAGTGGATTCTCTATCCACCATTTCTCATGGGACTGACAAAAAATTTCAATACATGAGGGATTTCAATGGATGTGGTCTTAAAATGCTGTAAAATAAATTAATCGACCCCAGGATGTGTTCCATGGATGCAGGTATTTCAATCCATCAGGTTTCAATACATAGAGAATCCACTGTACCTGCTTCTTGTATCGTCTTTAATAGCGATTGTTTTTTGTTGACCTGCCACAATGAATCTGAACGTTTTTCCAGTTCCGTCTTCCGAAACGCGTCTTAAAATATCTCGTTGTCGTTGGCGATTACAGGCCGGGTATTTCAATCCCTGTATTGCAATATATTAAATACAGTACATATATGTATAGAATTTATAATACCGTATTTACTCGTGTACCCGCCCCGCCCATGTAAACGCCCCACCCTAAATTTGAAGGAGTGCGAAACGAAAAAAATTAAAAAAGGTATTTCTGTTCCTAATTTAATATGAAGGCAGCGCAGCGCGCGCGCAAGCAGCCCGCCGCATCTGTGCGCAGCGTCTGCCTGTCTGAGCACCCGGCGATCCGGAGAGCTGG
>PNEQ01007199.1:17740-38236 GCA_003012365.1 Medauroidea extradentata | reverse complement strand
CACAGCGTTGCCAGTCTTCACGTGCGCGGGCGGGCCTTTACACTAGTCACTTTGTTGTTTCATAAGCGTGATGGTTGTGTCCAACTTGAGTGGAGAAATGGGCGGAAATAAATGTAGTTACACTGTCGAGTTCAAGCTTAAGGTAATAAATTACGCTGCAGAAAATGGGAAACGCGTTGCCGCCAGAAAAGGTATCGTATCATTTTAACTCTTTAATCTACAATGTGCAAGTGCGTGCGCACCAGAGAACATTTTTTCTCCCTTATCTCTCTTCTTCCCTCTCCCCTCCATGTAGAATGTAGAATGTTTACTCATAGCCAGACGCGTCTTTGTCCAGCGCTTCCCGGCGCTTGGCCTGACCGGGCCTGACGGCAAGCACGGGACTTTGTTTAAAAATAGAATATGGTCAATATTATTCATTTTCTTGCTTCCTAGAAAATTTACGGTCTTGGATGGTTTATTTCACAAACTGAATGTATTTCTGATCTACCATTTAACAATTTTGCTCAGAAAATAACTAAAAAAAAAATATTTTTTTTTAATTCCGTGTAAACGCCCCACCCCTATTTTCAAATTAAAAATTAGTGAAAAAATGTGGGGCGTTTACACGAGTAAATACGGTAATGCCTTAAAAGAAAATAATCACAAACGCAAACGAACACACGAGAAGTTTACGTAATGGCGTCCTTTGTTTTGGTTGCCGGTACAGGTCTGCTGATGGTGCGGTTGTTTGTAAAATAGTTCTACAAATCACGCAGTTTGAATACAATAAAATAGTTAACTTACGGTACTAATGCTGGATACATAACCGTGTTAATATATTACGGTTCCTCCAACATGCTTACTTATTTTTCACGTATATTACACACTACTTTCAATGTCGGCAATGGAAGTTAACCGATTTGTTGATCAGGGCTGTTACAACTGCTTCATCAGGTCATACGATCACGTCCTGTTGTTTTAAATGGTATGTTATTCGGCCATATTTTTGGCACATGTTAAAAATGTTGGTAGCATCTGATGTCAAAATACAGAATTCTTACATGGGATAGACAGTATATCTTTTGTTTACACAAATTTCTGATCCACACAATGACATGTTATAACTACAGATTGAGCTTTTGGTTTATTCTATACAAATCCACACAAAGTTTCAAAACAAAATGTAATCATTGCTGATAAATAAGTGTCAAAATAGTATGCAGGCATAACCTTCTAAAACCAATGTAACTGGCTCTTACAAATGTCTCTACCTTCAGTTACCTAACCTCTAGTGCTGACTACTGTTTTAAAACTCCTAGTTTATAAAATATAGATCACCCTTATGATCTGTATTCTTAAAGGAATTAGTTACATTTTTCTTACATTAAACAAAGTAGAACAAATTTACAAACTCAGATTTTACTAAACATTGATTTAGCGACATGATTTTTGGGAACTAAAACTCTAAGAGCTCTCTACTCAACAATTTTTTTTACGAAACATCGATTTTACAAGATTTTCACAAACCATGGCATGTTGTTAAATTAAAATTCTACTGTACTCATTCATCCTTAATGGTGAAGGACATGCTGGATAATTGAGATTACACTGTAATTAAATAAACTGAATTAAGATTTAATGATGCTAGCAATTCTCTAATATTTAATAATAATAATAATAATCCTGATTACCTTCGTAAGTGGTAGAAGCCATAATCATGCTCAGTTAGCATCAGGAAAGTCCTCACTGTTGGCAACAACGTAGTGAAGCTGTTTTCCACATTGGAAATGTGCTCCAGAAGTACGGAGCAGAGATTTGACAACAGGTCACGAGGTGGCAGAGCATTCGACAAGTATGTGTCTGGAGAAGGTGAGAGAGATGACAGGATCGTTCCAGGAGGTGGAAGTAAAGTCACTTCAATGTCGCATAGAGACTGAATCACAGACACAACACACTCCTGAGCTTGCACATGAGCTGGACTCTCTGAAGGTCTCTGTAGTATCGAACACAAGGCTACTATGAGCCCTGGGTACCGCTCGTCTGTCTTGCACCCACTGATGCTACTACGGGATATCAGCTGCATCACGGCACACTTGATGGGGGCATGAGTTACCAGGCAGGCCAAGAAATTGAGAAGGCGTGCTGTGTGTCCGGTGCAGGGAGAATTTGACTGCACTGCAGGAACAGAATTAGGTGACCTGCCATTTTGCATAGCTACTTCCGTGGCCTGGGGCACCAGCTGTAAGCTGGACAACACAGTACCAAGAACACCTCTACTGACTACTAATGCTGTAGGGGAAGCGAGGTCTGCTAACTGGACGCATACTCTTCTCAGCAACTGGAGAAGGGGTTGGAAACTACTACTGCTCATTGTAGCTATGAGTTCCTGCAGACTCGACCCGAGAGAATGTAGATGTGCACTCCATAGTTTACGTGCATTAACAGTTCGCACTATCTCTTCTTCGGGTAATGGCAACCTTGTTTGTACTGGCAGTGGGAGAGGCAGCAACTCAGACATGATTAAAAGACCAGATACAAAAGTGTATGGTCCTGTGGTTACGTATTTCACCACCTCTGCTACCACCAACGTCCACAAGCTTTTGTTTAGAGCTTCCGTTTCTGATGCTTGGTCCTCGGAGACAGGTTGTGTATATGCGAGCAACGTTTCAACAATTTCACGACACACCTGTTGCGCTTCACCAAAACTTGGAGACGTCACTGGAAAAGAGTACATAAGAGTGAAGGTTTGTAGAAGAACAGGTACCGCTGTAAGATCTTTGAAGTTCGTATTCCGACACTTGATCACGTACGTCAACATCCGTCGTAACAGTTGGATTGCAGGAAGAACAAATGACACTAATGTCGTACCTTGTGCAGTCACAAAATTTGTAGCATGCAGAGCAGGCTGCTCGTACAACTCGCACAAACGTTGTAGTATAGTAGTCAAATGTGCTACACCATCTAGAGAGAATAACTGCAAGATCACATGTTTATGCTTTAATTCGACACAGCTTTCCGAATTCTCGTCATACGATGCACTTGCTAAATCTTTATCCCTTGGAGGGATCCCGAGGTACCTCAAGATCCGCACTGTTGTCACTAATTCACCCGGCAATATAGTAGCATTTTCCACATTCCTCTTTATGATTTCGGTAAGAGGGCTGATGTCGTCATACACAAACACTGAAGGATTTTCTACAGGTTTTAACCATGTCATTACTTCCAGAAACTTGCACGAAGCTGGTGTATTTTCGTCTTTTAGTGCAATATCTAGAAGCTCCTTTCCAAAAACTCTAAGAAATGGTACGTAACTAGATAGTTTCACAGTGAGAACAACAAGGTCTGCAATATAACTTTTGCCTGCAGATTCTTTAGGCTTTACATTTGTGGCCTGATAGACATATAAATCCAGCAGTACACGACAAGCATTTCCATGACTCAGAACGTGTACAAGAGAAGTCCTACCGGTGGGCGTTAAACCGAGGTTGTACAAGTTACTGAGTTGTTCAAGTACAGCCACGTGGTCTGGGTCAGAAATGCCAGAAACCCGAAAGTGATGAAACAAAGTATCAACACACTGCATCGCATAGAGACTGCACGCCAACACCAGACCTACTTGTTGAGAGTCATCATCCTGTAGCAGCACACGCAGTAAAGCCCCAGTTACTGTCCTCCTTGCCATTAAAAATATCAAACCCTCCTGAACGTCTGCCAAGACTTCAACTAATTCTTGAACAAGACTAATTACAGTTGAGCAGCCAGCACTAAGTGGGCAAGTGACTAAACCAAGACAACTTTCCAACAATTGATGACAACTAAAGAACACAAACAGGTGCGTATACACATTCTGAGCTTGAGTTGCTATTTCAAACTGTGAATGCACTGGAAGGAAACGACGAGGTTGTGAAATGGTAAGTGGCGCCTCTCGAAACGTCCGAATCACTTCTTCCAAGCACATAGTTGCGATTTCCAAGTCTTGCTCAAATATTTCGGCAGAGCACAGAGAGGTGGGAGCACTCGACTTGTCATCGACAGTTTCAGATACATTTTCCAACATTCTTCTTACAGAATTTCTAAAATGTTCCAGCACTTCCCAAATATGAAGTTTCCTCAAAAGGCACATGATAGCAAACTTTACCCTTGCTAGCTGCTTCCCTTCGAGGAGTAAGAGAAGTGTCCGGTAGCCATCCGTCCGCAAGAAATGCTCTGTTGCGACACGGCAGCACAAGGTTGCATCAATCGCACGCAGGATCATTAGCTTGATTGATAAGGCCATGTACTCGTGGCTGAAGACATCGAGGAGTTTCAAGTGTATGTTGTGCTTCTCTATCATGTGTCTGACAACATACTCTCCACAATGAGATAGGGACTCCACCAGACGTACGCCAGCCTTGATGTGTCGCACCTTGTAGCCGGGTTGAGGCTGTGACAGGGCCAGATCAAAGTCAAGCCCTGAACCTACCCACTGCAGCAGTACTTCCAGCATTTCTGTAACAGAATATATAAATAAAAAAGTGTATTAATCATGCCATCTTGCTCATATTATAACTAGTGTAACCCTCACATATAGTTCAGAATATGTAATGTAAGTCAAATGTGTATGTACTTATGACAATCTGCTTTTTTCTGACTGACTAAGGACATAAAGTTGGCAAGAGAGTTTTCTACCTGATATTCCAGTCCCAAATAAGACAGCAATACCTTGATGAGAAGTTACATTAGAAAAAATTGACTGACACAGCAAAACCACATTAATATAAAACTGGTTACTACTAAGTTCTCATTAATACAAAGTGATTTGAGAAATTTAATATTAACTCAAATTTTTAATCTTTAATAGAAAGTTTCTTTATAAGTAAATAACTGTAATACAATCCAATGGTACAAAGAAGACACGGTGGTAATAAATGTTGGTATTTTACGGGAAAAATACCAGAACCAAATTTCAGACATTTTTTTTAGAGTTTTTGTAAAAATCTGTAACATGAAACCTAATTATTACAAACTGAACAAAATTGGGTCCCTGCTGTTTGCATCGAAGATGTTTCACTGTAGTTTATTCACAGTTACTTTAAACTTAACTGAAGCCCTGACACAATGTATTTCTTTCACTTTTGAGACATGTTTCAACTGCGAAAATATTTATGTCCGTCAGCTCGGATCCCTGAAAACGGTGACTAAAAATTGCCACTTTTGGTGTTTAAAAAAGGTTAAAAGTGGTTAAAAAAATTCTGTGTTAAAACCTTTGAAGCTGTATAAAAACTAGACAAAAGCGGTGAAAAAAATTTTAGCAGTAAAAAAAAATTTGTGTAATACTGTGAAAATAATTATATTTTACCATCAAAATAATTACATTTAACCAAACGGTTTTGATTTTGCCACATTATCAATAATTTTTTAACATTAATGAAGCATGCCTTCTACTTGACTCAATTGTAAAAATTAGAATTTTTTTTTTATCAGACTGTATAAATATCCTCCTTTTTGTTGAAACATCCAGAGTTTCTCATAATTTAAAAAATTTCCAACAGTTTATTCAGCACATGTACAAATTAAAACTTTTCATTACAAAAAATATATGGTTCAATTAAGTTAATTTGTCTAACGTACCTACTCAAATTGACCAACTGTTTGGTATTTACTTACTAATGGAATATATAAAGATAATGTTTCTCCACGTTTTAGCCATTTCAATTAGTGTTCCTGCGCTTAGCGACACAGAGCAACTTCGCGATATCGCTGTTTACACAAGGATTTGTCCGGTAAGGCTATTCGATCATTTCAGTTACGAAAATCAAAATTATAAAAGCAACATCTCCGAAAATGCCGAAACAAAACATTAACTTGTTAACAAATGTGCATTAAGTGATAGACATATAGTGCAACTCGGTGGTAGACTTTGAACTTTTGCTGCAGCTAACATTGCTCGGCCGCCATCTTGTCGATATATCGAGATCGCGGTAACTTGTGACCATGGCCGTACGTGAGTTGATAAACTTCAACGTTGAGGAATGACTATATCAGTGCTAATGAATCTATGACCATGATCCGTAAAAGTAAAATGTAAACAATCTGTTTTTTACGTGGTCCAATGTGTGAAACAAACCTATTTTTCGGTCTATTCATTATTTAAACCTTTTAAACATTAGTTAAAATTTATTAAAATGGCACGCATGGACTAGTATAATTACAGCGAAACAATAATTAAACAAAACAAGATATATCTGAAAGGAAAACGTACGAATTTCGATGATTGTGCTGCAACTGATTTGCGACAAAACAACCACCAAGGCGTCTGAAATCACGCGAAACATAGCTTTAAACAAAATTATGCTAAAATTAGCGGAAAACTAAAATCACGCCAAATTTCGCGGTATTTCACAAATTACCATTTTTAGGGGTCCATACTAATTAGATTGAAATAGGAAATAAATAAAGAAATCCCAAGCACCATTAAAGCTTGCACACTCATTCTCTCTCTCTCACACAGAATATTTTACAAATTATAAGATTACGTACTAACGGCATTCTTAATGTCACACTTTTTATAATAACATAAGTCTTAAAATCAATTTGTATAATGATTCTGCCAGATACATATATAATTTTGGAGTTTGAATGTCCACCACTACATCTAAATAAATACATAATGTATTTAAAGTATTTAAACACTACAATTATGCTTTAACAATATGTAAATCATGAATATAATTGAAAAACATTCTGAATACCCACACTGTTGACTAACATCTGCATATTTAATCACACGCACATGCATTCATGCACACATATATGTCTCTGTGGCGAGAGTGTGTGGTGTGCAAGTAAGTGCATGCGTGTGTGTGTATTTTAACAAAAGTAACACTGTTTTATAAAGACTAACAGCCATATTAGTTAGAAAACGGGCTATTACAAAAGAAGAAAAAAATGAAATGGTTTGAAAGTGGCAGGAATGTCAATGCTGTAACTCTTTTATGTTTCAAAGTTTTCCAAACAGAATATGACCATGGGCATCTTTTTGTTCTCGGTTATTCAACAGTTCTGCACCGAGGTAACTACAATCATGAAAAAGGAACCGTCTAAGAACATCTGCTGAAGAGAATAATAAAACTACAATATTAGCTGCAGTAAATCACCCCACTTTAGCATTCAGCAATTAAGTTGTGAATCGAGAATAAGACTAACGTTTGCCAAATTTTGAAACATAGAAAACACTATCCATTTTATATTTCCCTCCATCGAAACTTCATGGCAATGATTTCCGGAACCGAGTAACATTTTGTAAGTAGTTGCTTCAGCAAATACAAAGACCCCAATTTCTCTGTTCAATTATTGTTCTATGACAAGTCAACTTTTACGAACCACAGTACAATTAATCGCAGCAGAATGCATTGTTGGATTGAGTAACCCACATTGATTATGCCAAGCTGAACATCAAGTGTCAGTGAAATGTGAATGTTTGGAGTGGAATAGTGGATTACAAACTCACTGGTCTATTCTTTGTTGATGGCAAGGTAAATGGTGACAAATAGTGAACACTCTTGGAGGATGATGTTCCAGCGTTGCTTGAAGACCCTCCCTTGGAATTGCAACAAACAATGTTGTTTCAATGTGATAGTCGTCCAGCTCATTATTCTGTACCCGTACAGGACGTATTAAATCACATGTATGATCGTCGGTGGATATGAAGACACACGCCAGTGGCTCGGCCTACAAAATCACCTAATCTTACTTCGGCAGACTTAAAGAGTAAAGTATAAAGTGCTAATAATGTGCGATGAAATGATTCAGCATTCACAACTGTATGTTGAACATTACACTGGAAACCCTTCTTAGTTTTGTCGAATCATTCCAAGTGCAAATAAATAAGTGCATCAAAGTGGGTAGTAACATTTTTTTTAGCATTTACTGTGAATCAAAAAGCACCCCGAAAGTGAGAGGCAACGTTAATAAAGCACCCTTATAGTAGGGATGAGCCAATACGAAAAAACCGATTACCGACTGCATAAAAAATTGAATGCAACAGATTATGTTCTTAACCGATTAATAATATTGATATATATTACCAATTACAGTAAAACTATGTTAAGAAGTTTTTGATGGGACTGAGGAATTCAAACTTATTAACAGGGAATAACTTCTTAAAAGGGCCCATTTATTATTGTACTAATGAAGATGGTAGACATAATTCAAACTCTTTATGGGGGAAAACTTTTAAAAGTGGGAAACTTCTTAACAGAGATTTACTGTACCTATTTTAGGCCTACATTATACACACAAAAATTAAAAAAATCCTCCTACACATGCAAATACACCCCCGCTGCTATTAGTAAATAAAAACAACTTCAATCATGGTCGCCAACATACAGAGTTTTTATTTTGGTTCATTTCACCATTTGTTGCGTTTGTTTTACTCGGCCTAAACATGGTATTCTTGTCGACTGCACTGAACTCGCACTTACAATGCACCAAACACTTTAAATGTGTGTGACGTAATGGCACTAAACAAACAAGTGCTTGTAGCATGTTTGTCTGCCATATTTGATGTGAGGTAATGGCGAAACACGGAACGGTTACGTGGAAAGTTACACGAAGCCATTCTCAAACGTTCGTAAATGCAAATGTTAAAATCTGATGGGGGGAAAAAAGTACTAATAAATATGTTTACTAAACACATGTAGCTTTGAGAAGTTGCTTCAAGAAATGAAAAGTATGTGAAACATAAACATTATTTTATGAGAACTTTCGTATTAAAGGAATTTCCTTTCTATATTCACTGTTATGTTTTTTTCCTGGACGCTAACAACAAAACATTAAGGATTCAGAAATAGTACAATTCTCAAAATGAGTAAAATTGTGCGTAAACGAGTCACGGCATTTCATGTGTTGTGTATATGTAAATGCCATCGAACTAAAACACTGTTAACATGTCAAAATTTTGTATGCAAAATAAATTTAGAACAAGCCGAATAATTAATAAAATTAGCTAAACTTATGACTACTATTCATATGTTGTGTTCATGGCTAAAATTACATAGCCTCTTTAGGGCTATTATAAAAAAAACAAAAACAGGGAAAATACTGAACGTACAGTATTTTCAGTGGGGTTACTTTGTTGTACAATCACAAAAACGGTTTTAATTTTAATATTCATACAAATCTAAACAAACCTAGTATAGGTAGTTTTGGTTTCTGCAAGTTTACAAACTTTACCGATTTTAATACACCAATACATGGGCTCCTACATCACGATTTCTGGTAACTCAACTTTCAAATTCTCTTTCACAGTTCCATAAATGCACGAAAAATTCTTACAGATTGCAAATTAGGTAATTTAATCACGCTTGGCATATCTAACCACAACTCTCCGACGCTGCAAATACTGTGGATTTGATAAATAAATTGTACATCGTTGAACGTGCAGATGTAAGATTATTTAATCTCTTATACAATATTAATACCACATACTTTAAATTTTTGAACAGTTTTTAACAGCTGCACGGTTTGGCAATTACTGTATATAAAAACGTAACTGTAAAAACAGCAAAGTTGTATTTCCCAGACATGAAACTTGCAATATTCCTACGTTTCACGACTATTAAATATCCGACGTTGATACAAGTACCGGCACTAAAATACGCTGCCACAATAACAAAATGATACATTTAAGCCTGGTAAAAACCATGTTTACAAACACTACGCAACTACGGTGTGCGCTTCCATATTTGCTAGAAAAATAAGAATTAAACGATAGTTTCCTTCAGTTCACAAGATTTGATGCACGTTCTTGGGCAATTACTACACGGAAACGGTAATCTGGAAAAAAACACTTAAAATTAAAACAGTCTCGTGAATTTTGTTTGCATGAGTATCGACGGCCATTTCGCCAGAAGACAACTACAATCGATCGGGTGTGTTCGGCAATGTTCGGGGTACGTTCGTACGATGCGTGAATAATACAGTATTCTGTAGAGAATAATATTGTACAACGGCTATAAATGAAGCATGCTATTTCCCGAAACTATAATAGTACAGTTTTCTTTATTAAACGACACTGTAAGTCAGATCTACATACCACATGTTCGGTACCGAAATTACAAGACTTTAGTACCAGATTTCTTAATATGAATTAACCAAACGGGGAAAAAAAATTGAAAGGCTTGAAAATAGTACAATTTACATGAATCGTACAACCGTACAATAGGGCACAAAATCGTACATTGTACGGGAAAATCGTAAGAGTTGGCAGCTATGCGTTTACAATAATCGCAGATAACGGTTAATTACCGAAAACTGATAATTGTACTATTAAAGTTAATCGGTAATCAAATCGGTTCATCCCTACCTGATAGGTGCATCACAAAAATTAAGATAGTAACAGACAAGGGAACTAAAAAAAATTAAAGTACCTTGATAGTGAGAGGCAAGAGGACTCATATTAATAAAGCACCTTTGGCGAGAGGTAGTAAGACTCACCTCAACTAGTTGTTTTACAAATTACTGAACATGGTTTTTTTATTATCCATCACAGTCTTAGAGACAATACAGTACAGTTTTGGAACTAATTTTTTTTTGTTGATTACAACACCATCTATAACGCAACAAAAAAATGGTATAAACCAAAATTACTAATTTTTTCCAGAAATCCGAATCTGGAATAAAAATTGTGGGTTCCTACTATGATTTCAAAGTTGCCCCCTCCCCCTTGGGAGAGTGGCAGGGGGTCAACAATAATCTCGTCAGATAGCATTTAAAAATTCTGAACACATATTTTTCCGGTTTTTTAAAATCCGATGAGTGGTTTTTTACAGGTTTCATTGTCTAAAGATAAAAAACACACTTTGTATTATAGCAACATCTAACAAAGAATATAACTGGATTCCAAATAAAATTTTGTGCAGCAGGGAATGCCAAGTGTAGATACTATCCTAAATTCAATGACTAACAGCTCAAAATGAAAAACTCAAATCTTGCACGGAAGCAATTATGCAAAATATTACAAACCGAAAACTTGAAAACAAATACAGTAGTGGTATAAAAAATGGAACACAAAATGGCAGTGTCAGTTAACAAAAATTTCCATTTTAAATTGCTTTAATACTTAAATTCACCACTAACAATGATTTTGTAAGTGAGGTACATTTAAAGTTGCCTGTATTGTGGTATTTAAATTAAGTACTTGATGTATTAAGGGCACGGTCTACCACAATTATCATCACTTATTTTTTTATCCTTATTTGTACCAGATATTTTTTTTTCTTATTTTAGACACAAAATGTGACTTAATTTGGCTCTCATTAAATTTTTTTTATCTCTCATAGTTTTCGCATAATGGCTTGTTAGTCATATTTTGCATATTTCCGTTTTAACGACTACACTAAAAGCAACTGATATATCAAACTCAAAAAAATCACAGTGGATAAAGACATTAAAGGCTAAAATGACATGCTCATAAAATTAACGAATAAAAATTATTTGTATTTTTAAAAAATGCTGAAGCTAAAAATAAACATTTTAAAAAATTCAATAAATTTTTGAAAAATACAAATAATTCTTATTCTTTAATTTTACGAGCACGTCATTGTAGCCTGAAACGACTTTATCCACTGTGATTTTTTTGAGTTTGGTATATCAGTTGGTTTCAGTGTAGTCTTTAAAACGTAAACATGCAAAATATGACTTTAACAAGCCATTACGCGAAAACTATGAGAGATAAAAAAATTTCATAAGAGCCAAATTTAGTCACATTTTGTGTCTAAAATAATAAAATAAAAAAAAAAAAAAATCGGTACAAATACAAAATAAAATAATAATGACGAAAATTGTGGTACAGCACGCCCTTAAGGATGTTTAATGGAAAAAAATTACAATTCGGTAGGCCTATTTATATGAAATAGTGTTAGTTTTACATATGTTACTTAGGAGTACATTTTCCTCCTAAAAAAAAATTTTTAGCATAGCCAGTTTTCCCATTAAGGCATTTCAAAGTCAACGTATGCATATTTTTACTTCATACAAAACATGAAAACAAAAAAAAAAATATGAAATGAAATAATTCTCATTACTACTATATGCCCCGAGCTACTGCTTGAAGTATGTAAAAAAACCATTACAAAAAATGTTTGCGTTTAGAAAAACTTTTAAAACATGCTAATTTCTTGTTACTTTTAGCAATTTTTTTAAAATACAAACATATTTTATACTGGGGTTTTATATGCTTCAAGCAGTACAGTGAAATCTCAGTATAAAGTACTTCAGTATTAAACACTTTTCATTATAAAGTACTGTACATAATTCCACACACGCAGAAAGAGTTTTTAATTTAGTAACTGTTCAGTTTAAAGTATTTTCAATATTAAGTATACAATTTTTAGTTCCCTTCCAGTACTTTGTAAAGAGATTTCACTGTAGACAGTGACGTATAGTTTTGAAGTGATTTTTTTTTTTATTTCATTATGTTTACTGGTTCTCAAGTTTTGTATGGAGTAAAAATATGCTAATTTTGACTTCGAAATGCCATTACGTGAAAACTGTTGTAATGGTTATCACAGAGATAATCAGTAATATTTTTATTTTATTTGATCAGTGTATGTATGTTTCTTGTAAGGGTTATGTTATTGTAATATAATTTTCATTTTTACTAATTTTCATAATCATATATGTGTCTGTTTGAATTTGTAATACCATAGATCAGTGTTTTCAGAATTTGTGTGATTTGATTAATTAATTACATTCTCTTAGGACTATGAACTTGGAGTCTTCCTAGGGATAGTTTGCTAGCTGCACCAATAAGTGCAGAATCCGAATTTAAATTTCCATTGCAGTGATGCGCTTGGCAGCAAGCATCATTTTTGTTCTGTCTTGCTTGGTACTCCCTTTGAAAATTGACAAGTCTACGGCAGAGGAGATGTTTTCCTTGGTATTCTGCCCACATCTTAAGAAATAGAGCTCTACCAAGGGAGGGAGTTATGCTAGGTTGCGATACTCAGTTTGTTAGCATAATTGAGAAGAGGCAGTTATCATATTTTAATTAGTTTAGCTTTGAAGTGAGCATCAAGACGTCTAGGGACACGTAAGACGCCGATAACAAATTGTCTGAACTGTTATGTCATGTTTGTGGTGTCATATTTTAATACTGAGTATTGAGTTGTTCCAAATTACGTAACGTTTCTAATGAGAACTACCAAAATTGAAAATTTTAATTTTGGACCTTTACGACTTTGAATTTTAACAAGAACTTAAATAATAATTATCAATTTCAGTTATTAACTTATCTAATTTTGGGAATGCCACGAATGCCCAGATAAAGAGAGAACTCAAATTCAAAAACCGACTGCATTTAAAACTGAATGGTTTAGTCGAAGTAAAGTTTTATTTGTCTTATACCCAGTTTACTGTATTCATTCATGTACACATGTACGACGGCACTAGTATTCAGTAGAATGTTTCTATTTCCCTTACACATGTTGGGTTTGAATATAGTGAAAGTAAATCTTTAAATAATTATTTTTGTATAGAATAGCACCTATGTTTTTTTTTCCATTTTCAGTCCTATATCAGTCACCTGATTAACATAAAATATTCTATATTTCATAATCGACTAGGTAGGGCAATTCCATCACTTGCCTGGGTAGATTTCGGGAAACCATGTAAAACCGAAATTGGAATGGTTGGAGCTGGGGATTGATAATGAGTTGTGGTGTTATTTTCTATTTTAAGTCGACAATTAGCATCTGCATGTTGAACCTATTTATTACTGTATTTCACTATTCACTATCCTACATATTATCTGCTATTCTCACATAAATTACTCTTAAGTATACCACAACCCTTGGAGAATTTGATTCATTCATCAGAACGGTCCGAAATAGCTGTGTAGCACTCTTAACTATACACCGAGTTATTTTTTTTTTGTAAGAGGAAAATAAATTCTCAATGACTACAGAAAAATATATAAATGTAAAGATTTGAACAGCATAAAAAAATATTCCAGCAAATGGGTATTATTTTGTAAGAAAATAAGTTAATTACTATGGAAGTCAAAATGTACAAACATTGTGCTGCTTGAATAGAGTAAAATTACAATTAAAACAGAAAAAATTGTGCACAAGTACTCACAGGATGGTAATTGCAGATAGAAACACACACACACACACAGGACGAATACATTTCTTCACGGACGCACTGTCACAACGTTTCGCAGACTACATCTGCTTCATCAGGTGAGTGGAGGCACACTGAAGTCTATTGTCCAGCGGTGGTTGGTAATCAGTGCACCTAGCGGCCAGAGGGCGAACTAAGGCGCGGCGGGAAGTTTGAAATTAGGGTTTGTTATCTGAGGTTAAGGCCAGGTGGCTGTCTGGATTTTGTAATGTATTGATGTGCCAGTTCCCAGCGTCTTAATTCTGCTTTGTTTTTGTTTTTCAACTGTGGTAGGGCCCTCACCACTCTGGTTGTAAAACAGGAATCAAAGTTGGAGTTATGAAGTGCTGCATGTGCAGCAACTGGCTTCTCATGTGGATCAACATCCGCTCCAGCTATGGCTTTTTTGGTGTCAGCTCTGTGGCCATTCATCCTCTGTCTGAGAGTGTTGGTGGTTAGGCAGATATACTCTGCATTGCAGTGAGTGCACTGTAGCTGGTAGATGAGGTTTTCAGTTGCACAATTGTAGCTTCCCGGTATGGGGTAGGTTTGGTTAGTCTGTCTGCTATTGAATGATGTGGAAGGTTGATGTATAGCACAGGAGCCACAGCGTGGTTTATTACAAGGGTGAGAACCCCTGGGGGTGGTTCTATTATCTGATGTGGTAATGGCTGGCAGTTTGGGGCGAACCAGTTTGTTACTTCAGTGTGCCTCCACTCACCTGATGAAGCAGATGTAGTCTGCGAAACGTTGTGACAGTGCGTCCGCGGAGAAATGTGTTCGTCCTATGTGTGTGTGTGTGTGTGTGTTTCTATCTGCAAGTACCATCCTGTGAGTACTTGTGCACAATTCTTTCTGTTTTAATTGTAATTAGTAGCCTAGCGGCCTTTCCCGCCATTGTGAATAAAGTAAAAAGTATAATTATGGTCTAATGACTGTTTTTATTGTGAAGCCTTGACAATATGAGTAACTTTTATTCTATACACATTTCATTTTATCCATTACTGAAAATACATTATAACTGTTCACAATGAATATGTTTCAAACTGCAGTTATGCATTTACCCACTTCCATTACAACACAAAAATTCACATATTAGGAAATTCATACATACTATACAATGTAAAACAGATTGAGCTGGTATGATTCATCAATTTCTATTCTTCTAGTGACAATTGATGGTGATAGTGTATAATTTGCTGCTATCTTGCTTCACAGAGCGTTCATTGTCTTGGCTAGTGCTAATATCTTGCATTGTTGAACGCTCATTCCTATAACTATGTTTTTGAACAATATCATTACCAGGAAGTGTTATCTATGACTGCAAATACGACTAATATTATTTTGTGCTGCGACACGCATAACGTATGTAGCACAAAGGCTACAACTTCTGCAATGTAACTTGCAGGACTGTATGATATTGCATTGAGCGGAATATTAATGGAACCTGAAGAAAATGGTGCTACTTAGAAGAAAACGTAAATTACTGAAACAGAAATGAGATTTCACTGTACGTTTCAGTCAATCCAAAGTGCAAAAATTAAATAGTTAAAAGTTGGAAAATATTGGTTCCTTGTATTGGCTAGAAACACGTATCAGATCGGACAGTTCCGACATGTTAACATAAGTCAATGTTTTGTAACTGGTATCAACTCAGAACTACGTAACCCTTACTCATGTCATACAGGTACAGTACCTTGGTATTCTGGGCGCAACTAGTTGTTCATTTAATCGAGAAGACAAACTGATGGTGTAATCAAATCCACAGTATAATCTCATGCTTAAATGTTAAATTTACTGTAATTTTCCTGAAATAGACCTACAATGTCACGAGTATGCTATCCACTCACAAAGGATACTAGACATAACAGATTGTAAGCTGCTGCAGTTGTAAACAAGCACTCACCGTCCTTGTGTGCAGCACATGCCAGTCCTGGCACCAGTAATGAGGGGACCTGTTCCATGGCATGCACCCACTCTTCACCATGACCCTGCTGCTGCAGAAGTTCCTCTAAACGTACTTCCTCAGGACAAACAGTGCCCTCTCTCTTAGGCTGCTCGGACTCCACCTCAAACTTGGTCAAGCAGGGATCTTTTAGGTACTGTGCACAAAAAAACACAACTTCCTTTAAATAACTGTACCAGCATACATTTTGCACAGTCAATGCGTTCTAAAACATACCTACAACACTTTCAGCACTTGCTAATGTTAGATGATAGTCGGCTCGATTTTATTATTACATTGTACTATCAAAAGTTTCTGTTTATAGTCTCTTCTGTGCATCATTTTAATAGAAATATACAGGACACCACAGTTACATTGCAAAGTTTTATTTAAAATAAAATTTGAGACAGGTTTGTTGGAACACTGTATTTATTGTACAAATGAATATTTGTTAAGAAAATTCGGCTAGTTTTGGCATTGCAAAATTCAAGTCGATCCAAAACCATTTTTGAGAAAATTATCAGTAATTGAGACAATCTTTGTAAGTAAACATCAAACTACCAAATCATATGTTCCTGCCAAATCACCTCTATTAACACTATCAATTAAAATTAAGACACAATACAAATTAAGTGGGACTGCACTAAAACTAGGATATATTTTATTTAGGTTTGAATAGCTGAAATGACACTACATACATAATTTTTGCCTTACACGTACTGATGTAGTAGTAACAAAATAAAGAAAACAGTTTCAAAAGCATATTAATTTACAGAAGTGCTTGTACACATGTACCTATTTTGCATTGAAGTTTTAATACAAAAATTAAAAATATTTATTTCATCACTGTACATACTCTGTTAAAATTCATGTACGCAATATTCCAAATAAGAAAAATTCTGTAATTTCACAAGAACATTAGAATGTGGTGTAAAATGTCTCGGTCCTGAATAAATAATTCTGAACATTATTTTGTGCAAATATCAGAAGTTCTGGCACAGTGTTAGTGAGTCATGGCAGCTGTGTAACTTGATGTACATATTACTATACTTTCTTAAGTAAAAAATGATGGTATGAATAAAAACTAAAGAAATAATAATGCTTTTTATGTTCATGACTAAAGCACTTCAAAATTTAATTATTACTTGCTGATTAATATTGCATTTGTGGGTTTACGTTTTGCTGTCTGAAGTAAGTGTATGGTGCAACATTTTTGAGCCTATGTCCTCTCTCGACAGTGTGATACCTAAATATAGATTTTGCTTCCGTGCAAGAGCTGCATCTGGTTGGTTGCAGTAACGTGGCTCTGATCTGGAAGCCAAGACTGTTGTGAAAATGGCTGCAAGAGCCTACACAATTTTATTGTAATAACTAATATTGGTACTTAATTAATCTCAACAGCGTAATTGCAGCACATACCAATTTGCAGGCAAAGCCGCAGCTTGTCTAATAATCTTTTATACTAAGCTGGTAAGAGTTACTTTGCGAAGGCAACAACTGTAAAATATGAGTTTTATGAACAAAACTTACAAATGAAAACAGATGGTAAATTGATTTAAAATCCATAAAACCTATTCACTGCTGTAAAATATCAATGAAACTCAGTTAAACCCAGAAAGATATTTGTCCAAGATATTTTCGGTTGTAAATCAACAGATTATATATATACCTATACATATAAAACTTTCCTAAAATCACATAATATTGGATATTTTTGAAAACACTGTAATAATGACCTAGCACTTGAGGGGGGTCTACCTCAGTCGCATTGTTCCGGCACATGCAAGATCACTCATTCAACTGTACACTATTCAGGATAAAGTTGTACTACTTTGACAACAGATGCAACCAATGTAACTGTCCTAAACACTGAGAAGGTGAAAGCCCTTACTTACAGCTACTTGTAATAATCCAAGGTTGTACAATTGGTAAGAATACATAAAATTGTACAACATGTAATTTATATATTGAATTAAGTTTTTACAACATAAGTGCTGTAAGCTGTCAATTTTCTATTTACAAGGTATTTTCAAGTTCACAATTATTGAAGAACGGCACCATGTAGCCAACATGGTTGCCAAAGGTCACACAATGCCACAAGGTAGCAGGACATGTTTTCCTTCTAGTTCAGCTCTCGAGACGTATAGGAATATAAACAATACAACATTGATTAGATACATTAGTTTATACAATCACTTGTAGTGCTTCAGATACTGTAATTAGTTTGCCTATTAACTAAATACTAAAAAATTGTAAACTTGATTTAATGAACAACGGTACCATAGTTTCTTTCATTACGTCTGTGTAACTCAAGAAAAACTTAAACAAAATGAGCAGTCTGTTTTGCACGGCAAAAACGTGATCCGCCATGTTGATGTCCGTGTGACGTCACGATACTGTATATTTAAATCTACTTAACACACAAACGAAAGCAACATACCTTCAAGCCGTGAAAATGTGTTCAATAAAGTAGTTTATATGATAAAAACGAGTATGGCTTGAACTCCGAAGAGTATAAATGTGGATAGCAGCTTGTTTGTGCAGCAATAAAATGTAATTTACTCGAAATAAAATCATAACTTTAGCGCCGTCTGATAAATTAAGGCGCACTGCGAAGTTTAATCTTCAAGAAGAGACCTAATAGTCTGCTATTAATGACAAAAATACAGTTTACGTATTTAATGCTGTATCATGTACAACATGACACAGTTAGCATAATATAAATAAGTTTTTTTAAGTTAAAAATTGCAATCAATAACGTGCAGTTTGCCACCTAATCTCTAAAGCCGTAGTGTTTAGGCTGTTCCACTGGCTAGGGCAACGTCATTAGCTAATAGGAGAGTTGAAACACCTGTAATTGGCCGGTAATTCCAAGGGTGGGCGGGGTCTTGTGAAACTTGCCCCGAGATGGTAGCACAGCTGTCTCAATGCCGTTCACGAGAAACATAAAACTTACTGAGAGAAAAAATGTACTCGTAATAAAATAATTGATCTGCCATATTATTTTATCGACTCGTGCAACCAGAATGTTCTATCATAGTCAGTGCCAGGTTTGGTTAAACGCATTCCAAATATTAGCTCGATAGGTTCACTTTTTGTATACACGTGAACTTCGTCCGTCTGACCTTTCAAACCTTAACTTAGGATTATATACTGGATCCGAAACTTTAAAATGAATTCGTAGTAAGTTATTATCTCGCTGGAATTTAAGTTTTCTCATAACTGTGAGTCAAAGTCAAAATTTGCATCTTATGATACCATGCAAATAGAGAAAACCAACTGACATACTGAGATACCTGTCCATGCCATGGTTATTTGATATAATAATTTAAAACTGTGTGTAGTGACGCTGTCTTAGACTGCCCTGTTCGACCACGCTTGATACTCTGAACTAGTTTGAAAAACAGAAAAACTTTTTTCCCTCACCATATGTTCTGGTTTGGACGTCTTAATTAATACAAAAGTTGATCAGTGAAGATTATATTTGTAGGCGTTGCATGTTTCAAAACTTACGTTACAAATTTTGGGAACAGTACTACAAGTGTGACGTAGTTATTTTGTGACACGACAGACATACTTTTAAACCTGACGCAAGTTCCTTAAAATAGCGTGGTATAATTCTATACGTCTATTGTGAACATTGCCAGTAATTCATTCAGCGCAAGTGAGTGTGGAAAACTTTGAATAAGCGGAGTTAGAACTTGTTGAAAAACGACTAAGTCCCGAGTGTATATGAAAACTGTTATGGTGGACGTTTTCGTTTTTGTAAATTAAATAAAGAAGATTACATTGACGATATCGACGTTCCGAAATAGCTGGTTAGACGTTGACCTGTAAGAAGAAAACTAAAATGTGTTTTAAGTACTCACTGTAGTGACGTGTTTTCTCCAGCCCCGTTTACCGGGCTGTCGTCAGGCAAGCTCCGGGGAAGTAGACACGTACAACACCGGCTTACGCACGTCATGCGGCCAGCTAGGTTTCTCACATACTGCCGGCAGAACGGACTTTGCTATCTACGCACTGAGCGATCGCGGCATTGCTGGTGGCTAAAAATGGAACTTCAAAACCTACTTTATCGGTTGGTTTAACTCGACAGGTTAGCAGACGAGGAGCGGACGGATATTGTGGAACTGTTTCCTATTAAGAAAATACTACGCCGGAACTTTATCCCTTGGGGAAGGGGAAGCTCCGAGTTGGAAATAAATACTGCTGTCTCGCTAGGGTCAGAGACATTTCTACTGGATGCATTGCATCCAGTGTCAGGGGCAGGATGACAAGTTAAGTATAAACCTACATGAGGGGCCATGGTGGCCTAGGGATCTAACAGAACAGATTATGACGGCATAGAATGTTTTCGTCGCCAGTAATTATTTTGCAAGATTTTCCTCGCATGCAAATGAGTCAGGGTAGAGAGTTGAAAATGTTTT